>LKBB01000103.1:78284-92985 GCA_001513885.1 Thielaviopsis musarum
GGGGGGGGGGGGGAGTAGAGGGACATACGGCGTATTTCAGGATGATTTTCTTGCCTCCGGGATGATCTACAGCAGGTTAGTTTTTTTTTATATATCTTTTCTGCTTGATCTCAAAGCGCAGACGAACCGTCTAAAAATTCGGTAACATCATAAACACGGCCCTATTAAGACAGAGTTAGCATTGTGTTTTCTGTGTATCTGCTTGGAGCGTGTCTGGCTTACATGAATAACAACCCAGCACGATTCGGCTGTGCTGTGTTTGGCGACTTCAGCACCATCAAGTTTCGTCATGGCTTCGATTGGAAAATGCGGATTGAATAATGTGAAAACGTGAAGTAAAGAGGGAAGAAAAAAAAGAGAAGAAAAAGGAAAAGAAAAAAAGAGAAGAAAAAGGAGAAGAAAAAATAGAGAGAAAAAAAAAAAGAAAAGGAAAGAATCAAGAAAACGACAATTAATGAAATCCCCCCAAGTTGGAGAATGAGCGCTGTTCAAGTAGATGCAGTTGCTCTACTTGACCTTCTACCGCACCTTCTGCCGCTTGCAACTGTTTACCCGATCCGACTAATGATTAATAGTACGACTTACTTAAGTACTCATGTGGTAAATATATAGTAGTAGTAGTACTAGTAGTACTACTATTACTCCGTATCTACCTCATTATTCTTATTTACTTCTAATTCGTCATTTTTCCTGCTTCTTTTGTTTGTCTCCAGCCCGGCAATAACCAACTCAGAGACCCGTTTTTTTATATATATATCTCTCTTTGCAAGTAACGCCCCGATCCATTCAAACCCGCAAAGTGAATCGTAGCTTTTGATAACAAATTGATGAAGCCAATATTATGGCCTTGATAATAAAGTAGCCATGGAAACTTGCACTGCACTTGCAGCCCGCTCTTATCGGCAACTTGCGACCGGCCTTGTAAATCAAGTACTTAAGTAAATATAAACCTGCCAACTTACACCAAGTTCCCCTACTCTTTTTTTCTTTTCTTTTTTTCCTCTTCCTCTTTTTATGCCCGAGCCGCTTTTATTTCCCATATTCGGATTCAGCCTCTTTCTTCTCTTGTGTCACCGCCTCGTATATGCTTCTACTCTGTACTGTGTAGTTACTACCTTGTAGCAGTAGTCCTTTCCTTCATTGCTGACCGTTGAGGGTTCCTCCCGTCCGAAGCCGAACAATCAAACCAATCAGTGAATTTGTATTTCTGCCCTTGTCTTTTATGTTTCCTCTTCTGTTTGTTTGTTTGTTTGTCCCCTCCCCCTCCCCTCTACTCCACTCCATCCCTGCCCACCTTCCCTGAACCTGTCAATCAGTCAGTCCTTCTCCGCCATTTTTACTCTTCAACCAACCATCCGACCAATGCACCACCTTCCCTTCTCCAATTTTGCTTCCTCCTGCTGCGCTGCCGTTTGTGTCGTACTCACCCAATCACATCCACTCCAATAACTTCATGATGCCATGATGCACCATCTATACATACAGCACCACTGATATTACCATAATTTTGCCCACGGCTTCTATACTAGTACATTATTAACCCTTCGTCCGCTACATCTGCACAACACAATAAATACTCTTATACATGTTATCCTCTCCCTTTCCCTCTCTCCCTCTCACTCTCAATCCCATCCACACTTACTTCCACGCCCGCAGTCCCGCCCAAGGGTCCTGTTGTCCCGTTTGCGACGCAGGCGGCGCCGGGTAATCCTGCGACCCATAGTGAATCGTCTGTTGCGGCCCAATCGGCGGCGGTCCCGGAGGCGGAGGCGGCGGCACGTAGCCCCGAGGTGGCACCCCCTGAGACGGCGGCCGGTTTAATTGCTGGCCCATCTGCTGTTGTTGTTGCTGTTGCTGCTGCTGTGGGTAGCCGCCGTATGCACTAGCAAAGCTTGCCTGGTTTGGCGGCGGCGATGCCGGGCCGCGCATAAACGTAGTTTGTGTTGCTGGTGGCGACGCGGGGCCGCGGATGCCAAATGATGTTTGTGTCGCCGGCGGTGAGGTCGGCCCCGGGTTGCGCCCGTAAAACGACGGGTCATACGTCACCGGTTGGCTGAACCCCGTGTTGGCCGCCGACTGCGGTGACTGCACGCCGGGCTTTTGGCCAACAAGCGTTGGGTTTCCATACGTCGAGCTTTGGTGCTGCATTTGGTTTGGCGGCGGCGAACTAGGCATGCCGTACTGGTACCCATCGTACCGAGGAGCCTGGCCCGACGAGAAAAGCGCCGGTGGTCTGCGGCTAGACGACGAGTTTACGCCGCCCATCTGCTCCGCTGATCCACCAGTAGGCTGATCCATTGACATTCTACCCATCAGTTGTCTCAGCCGCTCCTGTTCCAACTCGGCCTGAGAAGGCTTGTTGCGGTTCTGCGTGATGCGCTCCAGAAGCTGGGCACCCTCACTTCTGCGGTTGTTCACAAACGCCTCGACGTTCTTGCGGAGACTCTCGACCGTATCCTTCATTTCCGAGTACCACGTCTTGGCTCTCTGCAATCCCGACTCCAGATCCAAAAACTCTTGGTACGCCCGCTTGTACTTGTTTACAACAAAAGTCCGCTGGCGCTGCATAGACTCCCACTTGCTCTGCTCCGACCGGATACGCTTATCTTGGAGAAGAGCGTTAAACGTAACAGTCAGTTCCTTGAGCATCGATGCCTGCTTGTGGTATGCCTGCAGGATTCTGTTTTGGAACGGACGGAATTTCTCCAGTTCAACTTGGAAGAGCTGGTTCTCGTAGTTGGAAATGTTCTTCTTGTTGAGAATCAAGATTTGTGAAATATCGTCGTCGTGTACCTGCCAAAAGATTAGAATTGGGCAAAACTTATCAAGTTGCATCAAAACGTACCTTGTCCTTGAGATCCTTGAGAATCTGATTTCTCTCGCGCTTGAGAAGATTGAGCTTCTTCAGAATATCCTCAACCTTGCCAATCTGCTCCGCAACACTTGGCGAGCCATCTTCAAAATCGGCATCGAGAAGATTGTGCTCCACTGCAGGGCTATTGGCGTTGCTTCCAGCCTTGGCCTTGCGCAGAGCACTCTGGAATAGCGCATCAGTATCGCCAGTTTCCGAAGCAATGCGCATCTCGGCAAACTCGCTCTCATTTTGCCGCAGCTTGGAGGCAAGCTGGCTATCAGTGTGGGACGCATCTTCCAAAGCCTCGCGGTAGCTCCGCAAATCATTGCGCAGAGTCGTCGTTAGCGACGAGCTGGGTTGTTGTGTCCATTCGGCCTCGTACTTTGACCGCATCTTCTCGCAGACACTGGCCTCAGTATCAAGATCCTTTTTGCAGTTGTCCAGTGTCGATATTATGGTCGCCTTTTGCGAATGCAGAAACTCAAAGATGCTGGCTGGGTTTTCATGGCCAGCAACATCTTCACACCAGGTTCTAAAATCATCGTCGGGCTTGAGATCGTGGTCGACTCCTTCCTTGAGAAGCTGTAGCGAACCTGGTAGGCGAAGGTAGTCGAGGCTTGCCGCCATCTCGGTGTTTGCAATATCGACTCTCTCCTGCTCGGCACGAACCAGCTTAGCCTTTTCCTCGTCGTACAGGCTAGCAGATTCCGTAACGGCCATGGGCACAATCTTGGCGAACAAATCGGGACCAGTGATTCGCTGAATATCCTGGCCGGCGTATAGTTCGGTAACGGGAATCGGCTTTGCGGCAGGAAGTTTTGGAACAGGCGACAACGTGGCCTCGGCAGGCACGGCCTGGTGGTAGATGAAGTCGTTGTCCTTGGTTAGCTCGACCAGCTTCTCTTGGATTGTCGTGAGATGTCTCCTGGCCATGTCTTGCAGAGTTGAGCCACATTCAGAAGTGAGGTTTGAGCTAGAAGGCGCAGAGCTTGGGAAGGACATGGCCGTCTTATTTGCTTCCTTGGCCATGCGTTCAGCGACTTGTAAGCGGCCGATAGCCACTCCGTGATGGTTCGCGTCGTCGTCAGCAAGCGATTGGTAGTACTGAGCCATGGCTCCGAGGAGGCTCATCTTGATCTATAGGACAAAGTATGACGTCAGAAGATGAAAATATGCGAGGAGCCGACCGAAATTCAAGCAGAAATTTACCTGGACCATCATCAGCCACACTTTCTCAAAGACGGCCTTGTTGACATTCTCTTGGACACCCTCTAGCGCCTGGTTGTACAGATACGAGGCCTGGCTACACAGCTTGGCAAGCAGGCCATTCTTCTTTTCGTCGCGAATCTGGCGTTCAAGGAAGACCTCGGTGGCCTGTGCCAGCATAATGGAAATCAAGGTTTTGACGGTATCGCGGCTCAAGTCGACCGACGGAGCATGCAGAAAGTTTTCGTTAATGTAGGTGAACATGCCGGCGGCAGCCTGGAACGAGTGGTACGACATCTTGAGGCCGGACTCTTCGGAGCGGTTTTGATTAGCAGCATGGCACGAGAGCACAGCCGAGATGTTGAAAATAATGGAAGCCTTTTCAAAGGCCAGCGAGTATTGTGATGTTGATTTGTGGGTGAAGGCGTCGAACCTGAAGAAGTTGGTTGGTTAGCTTAGCTTAGCGCCGGTTGGTAGCAGTCAAGGTAGTAAAGCTGTAGAGGCGGCAAAATGTCATACCATGTAAACGAGATCTTGATGTGTTGTTCGTCGACGGGAAATCTCAGGTCCAAGAGCTCCAGCTGTCCGTAGTAGCGATAGAGCATGTCCCGGCCGGCAGTGCTGTCCTTACCAGCGCCTCTCATATCTTGGCGCAGGCGGTTGAGGGTAGCGCACTCCTCGGCATAGCGCTCAGGGTCGTCGCCGTAGGTGTCCCGAATATACTCTTTGAGCGGAGCAACCCAGTCGATCTCGTTGGTGGCCTTTAAAGGCACCGAGATCATGGGTGACTGGGGCATGGTGATTTGATGTTGGAACAAGTGAATGTTGTTGGAGTTGTGTGTGTGTGTGTGTGTGTTTTTTTTTTCGATTGTAGAAGAGATGTGGCGGTTCGATTTGTAAACGGGATTTAGGCTGCTATCTCGGGCGAAGCGAGCAAGCGAGTTGGCCGGCGGGTGCGGTGTAATTGCAATTGCAGCAGCGATGCGGCCAGCACGTTGAGTTTATATTGGTTTGTTCAGGTGTGTTCAATGCAATTGCAATTGCGAATGCGAGTCAAGTGCGTGAAACGGAGCAAATGCGCATGCGGGCGGGGGTGGGGGAGGATTGGATTGGATTGGATTCTTGGACTGATTGATTTAGTTTGAGCGTTGGTTGTTGAGAAGGCCACGACCAAAGCACTGTGCTACTTTGCTCAAGGTTTGCTGTGTGGGTTGAAGCTAAAGTGAGCGAGAAGCAAGCTTAGCTCAGCAGTTCAAGGCGATAAACAATATACGGATAGAGAAGATGAATATTCCACGATGAGATGGATTTAATACGGAAGAATCAGGAAATAAAATAATTAAATAAAACGAGTCAGCTTGTCACGGATTTTCCTGGCTGCTTGGTTGGATGGTTTCAACGACAGACGTGAAAGAAAAAAAAAGAAAAAAGAAAAAAAAAAGGCGGAATGAGGGGCCGGGGCAAAATGGCGTGCAGACAAAAGAAACACGATAGAAAAAAAAACAAAATAGAATGAAAAGAAAAAAAAAAATAGAAAATGCAATTAGAAGTGGCTTGATTTTGGTTGAACAAAGAATGTAAAGAGGAGAGGCGCTCAGAATACGGAGCGGAATACAGAGAGACAAGGCTACAATTAGAAGGGCAGCAAACACTACTTGTCTTTGTCTTTGCCTTTGCGGGAAGGAAGGCACAAAGAGAAGTGTGTGCAGAATGGCCAGGGAAGGAGCCATTTCGCAGATCCGGTCAAGAGCAAAAGCCACCAACAAAACCGTTTTAGAAGAAAGCGCCGCACAGTGCTGGTGGTAGTACAGTGGGCTTTTTGGCAGGTCCAAGATACGTGATAATACAGTGTCTATATTGAAGACTGCGTACGGTGCGAGCTATCTCGGTCTTCAACTCCATAAGTCCATAAACGGTACTATAAACGGTACCATCATGAACTCCGGTGGTGACTCTCCGCTCGGCCATTACACTTTAAAAAGTACACCCCAACTAGCGGTGATTTAAATACCATGAAATCCCATCTACCCTGTCCTTGCCTGCAACCGATAACTATGCAAGTATGTGGGTGGATGTATGGGTGGTTACTGAACCGCCTGCAATGCAATATAGGCGCCATCCCACTCCGTTGGGCACCAAGAATTTACTTGGGCGCTTGGCTCGCTGCTTTTGATTCGACTAGACAGCCGCACTTTTCATCTGCTTCTTGCATTTCATGTAAGTATGCATGTACTACTGCGTTTTGCTCAAGTCCTATGTTTCCTCTTTCGACAAAGGCCCTGTCCCGGTTCGTTCTGGAGCGTCTGTCCCTGCTACTTTTCTATCCTTCCTGCAGTCCAACTTACCCACGATGCAGGCAGAGGGGATTATTGAAATCATACATGTATTCTTACTCGACTTGACTGGATGCAACCCTAGCCAAAGATGCTCTTCTTTGATGTAGCTTCATCATGCCTTAACTCTACGAATGAATATAAAGCTGTTTCTGCCTTGTCTTGCCTGCCGCTCCCAAGCAAACAAAAGCAACTTACCCGCCGTCCATTGTCTGGGGTCTGCCAGAGCTCCGGGACTGCTTAGCCCTGCGGTTGGCCAGAATCACGAGCGCTCTCCAAGATTAAAATTCACGTAGCTCCTCTCCATTGTTGCTTTGTTCCTTATCTGCTTCTTCATATCCCTCAAAGACCGGCTGTTCTTTTGTGGCCTTTTAGCCTTTCAACTTCTTGCCTTGAGCCATGCAAGCGGTTTTGGGTGGCTGATGCCACTTTTGGCCAACGCATTTTCTTTCTTTTTCTTTTTTCCTTTTTCCTTTTTTTTTAATTTAATTTTCTTTTCTTTTCCTTTTTTCATTGTTTTTTTGTTTCTTTTTTCTTTTTTTCTTCCTTTTTTTCTTCCTTTTTTTTTCCTCCACTTAAAACTCTACAAACGAGACCATCCAATGCATTCATGTGACTTTACTACAATCCGAGGCGTCTCTATTCGATCTCTATTCAGTCTAGCTAGTTCCTGTCACTGGGGTTCGTGTGATAACTGGCTCAGTTTAGCCGCCGGCGGCCTGCTCCTGCGGCCTCATGCGATGCGGTGCGATGCAATGCCATGTAATGCTATGTTATCCCGACTTTCAGTAACAGTCTTCATTCTTCTGCTGTTTCTTGCATCATAATACAAGACATGTTTAGCTCTTATACTTTTGCCAGTTTTCTTTTCCTGTTCCTGGTGGAAGCTGTCAAGTAAAGTCAAGAAGCATTTCATAAGTACTTAAGTACATCGACTTGATTTAAATAACAGGGGTCACTAACAGCCAAGTCAGTGCGGCCAGGCCTCAAAATCCGGCCAATCACCTGCTGCATGCACTATATCCATCTCCATTTACAACCTCCGTATCTTCAAACGCCAAACGTGCATGGTAGTGATTTACGATCTATTCTTTCAGGAAACTATTGGTACAAATATAGCCAGTCCGGTAGCCAGAAATCCAGCTGCGCAAGCCGGGCCATAGGAAATTGGGGATATGATACAGATCGGCCGAGCCCCGGAAGACGAGACGACGAGCCAATAATAAGGTATGGTGTAGTGAGGTGTAGTGTATCGTGATGAAATGCATTACAACAGACATTATAGACAAGAAGAAACAAGCAAAAGGCCTACAATCAGTTCTTCTTATTCTTGTCGTCTGTCTTGTCCTCTGCGTCCTTGGTCTTGGACCCGTCGTCCTTGTTCATCTCGGCCTGGTGTTCCGCGTTCTTAGTAAGCTTGTGCCAGAGCGACTTGATGAAGCTTTCGTTCTTATGCAATGATTCATCCGTAGAGCTAAAATTCAAAAAGAAAGGGTAAAGGGATCCCTGGTTAGCACAAAAACGACATCGTGGAAAAAAAGAAAAAGAAAAGAGAATAGAAAAAGAAGGGGAAAAAAAGGGGGGGGAAAGAACAAGAAAAATAAAAATAAAGAGGAAAAAAAAAAAAAAAAAAAAAAAGAACCTACTTAGAGCCACTACCAGACATGTTCATGATGCGCTTCGCTGACTTATCGCCCATCTCATCGGCCAAAAGCTCCAGAATCGCCCGCTGGTTGGACGTCAGATACTTGGGCAGTCCAACCTTGAACTGCACCTTCATATCACCCTTTCCACTGCCATTGACGCGCGGCATGCCCAGCCCGGAAAGCGTCAGTCTATCTCCGGTATTCGTGCCCGTCGCCACGCGCACGTTGACATCGCCATCGAGCGTCGGCACCGCCACTTCGCCTCCCAGCGCCGCCGTAGTCAGTGGGATCGACGACATGTACAGGATATCCGACCCGGTGCGGGTGAAGCGCGGGTCTGGCGCCACGCGCACCAGCACATACAAGTCGCCGCGCTTCATGCGCAAATTTTCATCCATCACCTGACCACTGTCTGGGGCGTCACCTGCGCCATCAATGCGCAGCCGCATGCCGTCGTCAACGCCGGCCGGAATGTCGACCGAGATGGTCTTGCGCGTGCGCACCACGCCGTAGCCGTGGCACGAGTTGCACTCCGAGCCGCGGGGATACGCCTGGCCAGAACCTTGGCACGTGCTGCATGTAGCAGCCATCTGGAAGCCGCCAGGGATAGTGCGCACTACAGTTCCAGAACCATGGCACGTCGGACAGGTCGAGCGCTTCGTGCCGCTCTTGACACCATGGCCACTGCAGGGCGAGCAGGTCGTCTTCGGGGTAATGTTGATCTTCCTGCTGACGCCCTTTGCCGACTCGTGGAAGCTAATGGTTGTCTGTACCTCAATATTCTCTCCAACCAGAATCTCGTTAAACCCGGAAGCCCGACCGCCGCCGGCGCCAGCCCCGCCAAACGGCCCGCGACCACCGGTGAATGCCGAGAAAATGTCATCGAAGCCAAACCCGCCGCCAAATCCGCCGCCAAATCCGCCGCCAAATCCGCCCGCACCACCAAAGCCGTGGAACGGGTGGCCACCCGCAGCGCCGGCGTTGGGATTCGGGCTGCCGTTAGCATCAAACGCGCCGCTGCCAAACTGGTCAAACTGCTTGCGCTTTTCGGTGTCGGAGAGAATCTCGTAGGCAGCCTGGATCTCGCCAAACTTGTCCTTGGCGCTTTCTTCTTTATTCGTATCCGGGTGCCACTTCTTAGCCAGGCCGTAGTAGGCCTTTTTGATTTCGCCGGCAGAAGCCGTTTTGCTGACGCCGAGCGTCTGGTAAGGATCTTTTATGGCATTTTGGCTCGCAGTCGCATGGAATTTCTGTGCAGAAGCTGAGGTTAGCATCACTCGATATGTTCAGACTGTGTATTTGTAATACATACTCTGGACTCGGACGGCACGGCGCCGACGGCATTGCGCGCTGATGTCCGCACGGGGCCGTGAAACCGGCGGATCTGAAAGTTGTATGCGCTTTGGACCGAGCTGCCACGGGCAAGGCTTGTGCAGCGGGACACCAGGCGTTGCGGTATCGCCGACTTTGACACCACGCTGGAGCTCATTGTTATCTATATTGTGTATGGTTGATGCTGTGAATTTGGCTGTATATCCGAGAAAGCCCACTATTGTTGGTGGGAAAAGACGTTTGTAAGCAAGGACCGGGAACAAGCGTAATCGAGAAAACAGAGAGAAAAAAAAAAACAAGGAAAAGAAAAAGAAAAAAAAATTGAGCAGAGATTTGTCAAGGAAGGGACGCTGAAAAGAAGCGACAGCAACGAGAAAACAATAGAAGAGCTGAAGCTCGCGATAAATTTCCAGGGCGCAAAGTCACCAAAATATAGTGCGGTTTGCAGTGCAGTTTCGCAGAAATTCTGTGAGCTTCGACGCCGCTCCCCAGTAGTATCGTGATGGCTTAACTTTTTTTTTTTCTCCGTAGCCTGCAGATTCTGGCCCACCCAATGCCGTTCGCTCTAAGCCAAACTTGGGTGCCTCAGGCCAGTCAGCAGCTGATGGCAGCTGCCAGTCACTAGGGTTAGCTGCAGGTTTATGCCCCTCTTCCTTTCCTGCGCCCTGCTTTACTCCAAAGGTTGATTAGAAAAAGAAAGACCAATCTAAGTGTGGGGCCCTTGGCCTGCACAAGAGTGGACCCATCTGTTTGCTCTTTCCGCGCCCTAGGCAGAACGCGCGCAAATGAAAAGCTGAGCTTCTGATGGCATCGTCAGTCCGGTAGACTGAAACTTGGAATATGGGAAGTGCAAGTCACAAGTTCAATAAAAATTGTTTCGTTTCATTAGCAATATACTCTTGATATTCGAAAGAAAAAAAAAAGTATCAACGACAATTCCGCGTCGTCTTCATATGCATACAAATTGTAAAATAACCCCCCCCCCCGACTAAGCAAGCAAAGAAACTGAATGAATAACCGTTTGCGCCATAAACGCCTGCCATAAAACATCATGTCCGAGCCCCAAATAAGTAATGACAGCCAAAGACGAGTTAAGTCGTCAATGACAAGGCAGTAGAGAGAAGTCTGCATCGGCCTTGACTGCGCTGCATTTTTTTTAGCTCTCTGGGACCCTGGGCAACAAGTATGTGATTCACCCAAGCGCACCATCGTTGCAGATCCAGTCATGGTCCCCAAATCTCTTTTGAGAAAGACCCTCCGGCTCCGGCTTCAGCTACCCAAAACCAGTCAAAACGGGTTAAGAATAAGAGAAATAGGGATGACCAAATCCGAATTCCGTAGCTATTACAAAGGAAAAACAAAACTTGAAAGACAGAAACAGAAACAGGAACAGGAATGGGAGTAAAGGGGAAAATGAATAAGAGAAAAATTCAAGGAAAAAGATATACCAACGCCAAAAGGCAATGTCAAGGGAAGTGGACTGTTGCCGCCGTCTGCTATGAAAAACAAAGTTGCAGAAAACTAGATCATGAAGATAATAAATAATAAAAAAAGGAAATGATGAAAAACAAAAATGCAAAAAAAGGCCACAGGCAGAGATATAAAGTCGAGAATCCAGAGGCCGCGGTCTATCGATGCGTGGAATCGCCAATATGCATCATGGTGTGGTTTTCAACGATAAACCATGGACGCACAAGTGGTGCCATGTCTAAAGAGAACTCTTCACCAGGTTAAAAACCGACAAGACAACGGCAAATGTAAAAACACAAGGCAAGAGACCAGCAAAACCGATTCTCTCTATATTATCAACGATTCGTCCGAGGCCGATGTCACCTGTTCAGGTCGCGTTCCTTGTTGGCGCAGTGTCGAGATAAACTCAACCATGACGTCTGTCTCGTTGAGCGGCATTTGGTCGAGGTGCGTCTGCACAGCTGCGGCAAGTTGTTCGCGAGTTTGTCGCTGAATGCGCTTGTTTCGCTTGCGGGCTGCTACCATTGTCGGAGACATCAGGCCAATACTACCGGGAAGCGCCATCCAGAACATGTACGAGGAGTAGAGGTAGGCCGGAGGGGTGTCGAGATCGTGGTGCCGCCGGTAGTTGTGCAAGACTTCGCGGTCAAGTTTGGTGCAGTCGACCTAGTACGAAAAAGAAGCAGCGTTAGCATTTGGAGACGCTCCGCTTCGGACAATGCCAGAGTCGAATTGAGAAGAGACAAAGCAAAACTCACGGTCGAGTGCGCCTTCTCCGGCGTAGGCGCTCTGCTAGGAATTGGAGGCAGAATAGGTGTTTCCTTTTGCTGTCTCTTCTTGCTGGTTCCCTTTTCCTTGTGGCCATCGCCCTTGGAATCATCGTGATTGCGCGGTTTCGAAGGCGCCATTATAGCAGTACTCTTAGCAAAACAGATAGACTGTTGTTGGAGCACGACTGGACAGGTTCTCGAAAGGTAACAAACAAGACCCAGAATATCGCGAATCGATTTGTCGAGATTTGACGTCAAAAGGCAGTCGGCGGAGGCTCGGCGTCTTTTTAGTGGGAGTTCGAGATATGGAAGTAAGTGGCAGGGAAAAATGGCAAGTCGAGAAGAAGGTAGACAGAAATAGCGAGGTGTGTATGGCTGTAAAGTTCTTTTTTTTTGGGGGGGGGGGGGGCAGAGCAGATGCGAAAGAGAAAAGTCCTCTGAATATTAGAGCAACGAAATAGTCTTGCAATCTGAGAAATTTGCAAATTCTGAATGAAAAGAAATAAATAAAAAAAAAACAACGATCTTCTTGTGATTAGAGCTAAAGCAAAAGAATTGGATTAGTAGCGCACGACTTTTTTTTTTCGCTGAAGCTGCAAGCGGTTTTCTTCTTCGTCTCTGCTTTTTCCTTGGCTTCCTTCATTCAACCTCACACTTTCTTTTTCCGCTTGGCTCCAAAATTTAACCCAAGCAGGGAAACAGTAAACCCATTCCCATTGCCAGCTGCCGAATCAACGTCACTGACGCGACTAGCTATTGGCTCGATAAGCAGCCGATAAGCAGGGCCCATATTTGATAAATGCGGGTCCATGTTGGCTAGGGTCAGGGGTTTTCACGGCCCCGTGCTTGGGAGGTTTTTTTTTTTTTCAGCTTGAGCGTAGCAGGAACGGGGGGCGCGACCTGTTGTGAGTGAGTGAGCGACGATCAGAAGATGATGCGCAAATGGCGGCCAATCGGTCATCAAAAGCCGCATCAATAACGGCTATTTTCATCGAAATAAAAGTCGTGACGGGAGAAATCAATTGCAGCGCTTGCCGTTGATGTAAATTTCGTCTTTTTTGACGCCGATTTATGGTGTTCTTGACGAGCCTTTTATAAATGGCTCTCCTGGTGACGGCATTTTGGGCTTGCGAGTTTTTCTGTTTTTGTGTGTTTTTGGCAGCGATTTTGGGCCGTGGTTAGGCCTGGTTTAGCGGGCAAAAGAAAATTGTCGTGGGAAAAGGAAGGTTGTAAGGGCCTGAGGGATTAGATTCTTTTTTTTTTTCGCAGGGGACAATAAGAAGTTTGGGCGTTACCAGGGCTTGTCTTAAAACATACAGCAATCTTAGTCATCCACTCTAAAAGATTTTTGACGGACCACACACAAATATCTATGTACTGCGATATGGGCATCAATGCAATGAACTATTCTTAGATACTGCATGTAGCTTGCTTAGACATCGATGGATGAAGTCCATATATTTTTTTGGACAGAATTTAGTATATGAATGTGGCTGTTGAACTTGATAGAAGTAGTAGTATATGGTCCTAGGGTCTATTCGTCAGTGTCAACCCTAGTATTTATCCTGACTAGATTCACAAGTCACACGCCATTGACGACAGTTATGACAATATAAACAGCTCACTTTTCGTAAGAGGACATTGCCTTTTAGTTGATTCTACATACTATTTGAAGTAGCCAGAGCAGAAACTGCAGATCTGGCGTGAGAGTTTCATGAGATCAGTCTGTGACTACTTTGTTTACTGCTAGTATGACGTCTGGGCATTTCAACGGGCCGAGTAAAGACTGCCGGACCGGGTCATTGAAAGAAACACAAGACTTTGGAGAACTTCCTTGGGTGATGCACATGAGCCCTAGATGCCCGATAGTGTGAGTGAATAAGTACATCAGTATCAAAGGGTCGGTTGATGTCGGGGGTAGCAGGTTACCCATATCGGCTGGGCGGACGTGCATATAGGCTTATGCAGATGGAAATGTGTAAGTGGATAGAGGGAAAATGAGAGAAGAGAAGCTAGCGTATGCACTTGGGTAGTACTAGTACATAGTATCTATGCGCTGCACTTAAGTAAATATTGACCGAATATGGCAGCAGAGAGCCTGTACCTCTGAAAGCGGAGCATCTACCAAGTGTCATGACCTCTCGGGGTGATCATGATACTCTACAGAGACCGGAAGTGGAACTTGCAAAATTCTTTTCCCCCATTACGGCAAATTTGAATGCGAGAAGTGGTGTGACATTTATCAGACCCAAAAGAAATTTGTAAAGAAGTTCTATCCAGTGACAAACTCCCTTCAGCACTCTATATTACAGTGGCCCTTTTCCGGTCTTGAGCCGGCAACCCAAAAAAATACTACGTAATGTCAAATACTACCGCATTCATTGCTTCTCTCATCACGCATCCCATGTCCCATGCTAGAGATTGAGGTGAAATGTGATCATACTTGAGACTATAGACAACATATTGATAACTAGAAAGTGCCAATGAGGGATGTTAATGTAACCAACTCCCTTATTACCAGAGTCCATGAGTTGAACAATACTTTTACCTACCGTACCAATGGTATAGTGATGGCACACAGATATAGCACAGACGACGCGCCTCCGGTCGGTCATGTCAGCTTTCGTCACGAGTGAAGAGAGATGTAATAGTGTCACTAAACTAAGTGAGCAGCGACCCAGACTGACATACAGGCTATATAAGATGCGCTTTATAAGACAAGTGTGATACAGTGGATTGTGCCATCCGACTGTGCCTTAACCATGGGTGGAATAGGCTCCTATAAAATTATACTGGGGGCTTTTCCCCCTTGAGCTGGTGATCCCGGCATGGTTTGTGTGACTATCTACACCTCACACAGGCATACACACAGAAAACAGTTTTTGCATTTGTACCACTGTAATCCAGGCTTGTCAGAGAGTCCAGACAGCGGGGCAAGACATGGTGACTGGTGGAGCCGGTGCCATCAGTCCGTGAGCTTGTACCTAAATGACGTACTGTGATGAACAAACGAGTCTCATCTGGGTTGGGTACGGTGGCCTCAAGTGAGACACACAGCGTGGGAATAATACCAAGGAGAGTGGGGGGGGG
>LKBB01000104.1:0-23888 GCA_001513885.1 Thielaviopsis musarum
CCCCCCTCCAAAAAAAGAAAAGAAAAGAAACAAAAGAAACAAAAGAAACAAAAAAAATAAAAAAAATAAAAAGAAACAAAAAAAAAATAAAAAAATAAAGAAACAAAGAAAAATAAAAAAAAATAAAAAAAGAAGAAGAAACAAAAGAAAAAGAAAAAAAAAGTGGGTAAATGCAGCCCAACGGAGCAACCCAACACACCGGCTTAAAAATATTTACATTTTAGGTTTTTGCCACTTCGCTTTTCTTCCTGGCTATTAATCTTGACCTTGACGCTGCATCCGCCCCACTGCGCGGGCTTGTGCGTGCAACTCTAGCGATTTATCCGAGTCCCATGCAACAAAAACAACATCATCACGTCAGAGCCGCCGCTTCTTCCTTCTTCTGTGATGTCCATGTATGTACAGCGGCGGTCTTGGTTTTGGTTTTGGTTAGATCCAGCCTCTGCTTTGCGGTTGCAGTAAGTTACAAACGGACGGGCAATCGAAATGATTGAGTACTAGTAGTAGTACTAGTAGGAATGCCGAGCAGTATAGTAGTAGTAGCTTGGGCTTAGGCGGCTATGCGCCAACGTCTGCCGCCAAGCGTCGCCGAGATATATGGCGGGCGGGTGTTGAGGCTAGCATTCCAAGCCAAGCGCATCTCTCTTTGCCCTGTTTCTTTCATATATCTCATGGAAACTCGTATGTACGGAGTACTTGTACATTAGAACAAGAAGAATCATACAAAACGCGGCATAAGAAATGACGTCTGGGTTAAACATGATTCACAGCAACTGAGTTTAACTTGTTCATGACCTGTCTGTATTTGGCTTGTCATCAGGGCTGTGTCCTTCATGTGGCTACCTAATCACTGATTCCAAGAAATTGCCCAGTCTTGGCCATGTAGGGCCAAGAAAATACCAAGAAAAGCCGGCATCAGCATGGCGATATTCACTTAACCGAGGGGGGTGCAAATCGCGAGACTGTATAAATGCATATTATGCTATCAGCTCATGATCGGCTTTCATTTTCATTGCACAAACCCCCAACCTACTAGGCCTATTCCATTTTTGACAAGACAAATATCAACCCGAGGATAAGCTCTAGAACCCCCTTTGGACTGCAAGAACTAAGCCCCAGTCAATGTTTTAAGCTAGACAATGGAAAACAGACAGGCGAGTTTTGGTTACTTCACTGGCTACTATTAGTACTAGCAGCTTGCCTAATTGGGCAATCAAATCGTAGGCTCTACTTGAAGACTGTGTAAAGGCTCATTGTAAAGCAATGGCGAAGTGAGCATTACTTTAGACTTTCAGCATACAACTTTCAAAACAATGAAGTACGTGGCTGGCCAGGTACTTAGAGCTGACCTTGTTACACTCTACCGTGAATATGGGTCTTGACGTGCCGACCTACTTGCGTTGTCCAAACGGGGACATATGATTGGGGTTAAACCACAGAGTACACGCTATATGATATGCAACACGAGTGTTTCGTGACTGGTCTAGTAACGGTGCATATTGTTGCTGCCTGGACGAAACAATAAGCACATACGTAATTTGAGGCTTTGCTTCCTGTCTTCATGGTACTACCACTCTTACACGCTTTTCCTTTCCTTTTGAGAAATATGTTTCCGAGTCAAATCAGCCTTTTGGGCAAACACCCCGTCATGAGGGCTGTGAGCCATTCATCGCCGAAACCACCATAGCCAACCCATCATCACCAAATTCCCATGGTCTGTCCCCAACATTCTCTCTGCTTCCATCCATTCATCCATTCATCCATCCAT
This sequence comes from Thielaviopsis musarum, assembly GCA_001513885.1. Lineage (NCBI taxonomy): Eukaryota > Fungi > Ascomycota > Sordariomycetes > Microascales > Ceratocystidaceae > Thielaviopsis > Thielaviopsis musarum. Next base: position 1,769 of record LKBB01000104.1, read on the forward strand.
CCATCCATCCATCCATCCAGCCATCCAGCCAGCCAGCCAGCCAGCCAGTCTTGCCTGTCATCTGACACGTCTAATATCTCAACACATCCATTTCGCAACGCCCATCAAAAACCAACCCGGCACTTTTGATCAACCCGAGAACAAGGTCACCGGCTGCCTTGCTGCCCCATGTGCGGTTTCCAACACTAGTGCCAGGCTTCCAAAGCCGTGGCTTATCGGAGACTTACGATACGCCGATGAACAAACTCCCGTTGGGTGGGGATTTTCTTTTTACTGTTTTTGTGGCACCATATCTGGGGGGGGGGGGCCGGAATTGTGGCACGGGTCTCATGTTTCCCCTGAACTATCCACCCCCTCATAATATGAATGCCATAGACTACTTCTTCAGAAGCAAACATGCGCTCGCTCGTCAGGGAGGGCCCTGTGGCTAGCCAAACTGAATGGCCTTGCCCCAGCCCGGAATTCAAGCCGAAGACCTCGCTGCCACAAATACTACATTGGAGTTCTCTGCTAGGCTCTGCATAAGGGACATGCACAGGGCTTTATATGCAACTATCCGAGTGCCTCGCCTGTGGCCCGAGAGCCCCCCCCCCCCCCCCCCCCCTTCAGCAAGCTACTGAGTCCTCGCACCTTTTCCCGAGAAGACGCTGCCATCCTTGCAGCCCATCGCCATGTGCTTGCTAGACTTATCAGTCATAACCGTTCTATCCTGTCCTATCAGCTATGAACCTTTTCTTTTTCCTGGTCGTTCCCTTGCTAGTGCTTGAAGAAATCCTCCACCTCCCACCCACCCACTTCGGGATCGGCAGGCCTCTCGATGACAGAAAACGCCAGAGTCAGCGGGTGAATCCAGCCCAACCCAACCCATCCCCAACCCAAACCTTCCCCCGGTGCCCGCGGTCCGGCCACAAGTCCGCTGATCTTGTTCCTGAAATAGCCCCGTTTAAAAGACCCACGGCGTTCTTGAGTGACCTGTGCCTTTTTTTTTTTTTCTTTTTCTTTTTTTCCCATTGGGGAGCCTAGAGTAGAAGAGCTCCTGATGTATGCATAATAACTGCGTGCTGTAGTGTTCCTTTAAATGCGCCCAGAGGAGATTACATGCATATAAACTACGCATAAGCTACTGGTATATCTGTCTGTAACTCTTCCGTAGCCGGCATGATTCGTGTTCCCTAACAAGGACAGCAATATGGCTCGGTATACACTACTTACAGCTCTTGGCTAATCGTACTTACTTACATACTTAACTAAGTATGTACTCGTTAAATCACAGCAGTCGGGGATTATGTTTCCATCTCTGGTCCATGCATCAATGGGGTGTTGTTCTCAATGCCACCCCTGTTTCTAACCATTTCCTTAACCCTCTTGTTCAGACTTCTTGAAAAGCCTCCGACTAGCATTCCCTCTTGTCTTGTCTTTGCTGTAATCCTTGCAGTCTTTATTTCTTCATGTGAAAAAAAATGCATATGCTAGGTATACTGGCCTCTTCGTTGATTTCACCTTTGTTATTTATATGGCTTTTTACTCACATGACTTGACGTTCGTCCGAGCATCAAAAGTCCGCATGCCCGGTACCCTTGCTCGCTCATTGATCTTATTTATCTGTTCCTTTTTGTATTTTTCTATTCATTTTTCGGGAAACGGGTCATGGCGCAGGACCGCTTCCAAATTCTAGTTCTAGCCAAAATGATTCTCGGAAAATTCTTCACTCACTCAACCTAGTCCTATATAACCTTCTTCCATTCTTTTGCTTCCATCTTGGCTTACCTTCTGCCGAAATGCGTCTATCGGGGCTCTCAAGCTTCCAATCCCCTTTGCTCCCTCTCCACTCTAAAAACTACCCAACCTCCTAGATAGTCCTTAACCCATGTCTCACCGTCCGAACATTCGGGTCTTGGAACGACCCGACAACCACTTGGAAACATTTCTTTCCATCTGCTTCTTTTTTCGTCTTGGCTTCGCCTTGGCCACCCGGCACTTCTCCATTGATAGTAGTAGTAGTAGTACTACTACTACTACTACTACTACTATATCATCGCGAAGCATCTTCACATGTCTACCCCGGAACCGAGACATGGGTAAACTCAATACGAGAAGAAAAAGGTCTTAGACATCAAGTAAAAAAAAATGAAATATGTATGTTGTTACACATCTCTATCCCCAAAGTTAAAACAAGCTTGACAACAAAAAGAAAAAGCAAAAACCAAGATATAATAAAGACAAGCAAAAACCAAGCTATAAAAGACAAGCAAAAACCAAGCTATAAAAGACAAGTCAATATTGTCAAAATGTCCCAGCCTCATCCTCCTCCTGCACGCCATCACCCTAGCTAGCCCCCCGACTCAGAAACACAGTCCGAGATAATAAAGCCCGCCCCTTACATAGACGACAGCGTATTAGATCTTGGCACAGGGCCCTTGAAATCCTCAAAAATCGGCTCCAGCCCATCCCACGCCGACCCATCGCCCTGCGGCCCTGCCCGGTCTCTGCGCTTCCAGTACTCGCCGCTAAACTTCCAGTATTCCTCTCCGGAAATCTCGCAGCGCGCCTTGCTAAACCACGCCGGCTTAAACTCATCGCCCTTTTGCTCGCGCACGCGTCTGCGCGCACGCTGCGCCTCCTCAAGCCGCGTCTTCTCCGACGCCGCAAAGTCGTATTCGCCTTCCTCCATGGCGCGCTGGTCCGGCCGCAGACGCGAGTCGGTTGGCGCAAGCCACGGCTGCAGTTTGTCGTCAATGTGGTTGAACGTGAGCACAAACGGCGTCAGGTTGAAGGGAATGCCGGCGGGGCGCGGGTTGGCCTGCCAGATCAGGAAAGCCTTGTTGGGGTCGTTGATGCTGCCGCGCTGGGCGCCATCGCCCGGGTCATCGAGAGCGGCTTCGTAGCCGGGCGTCTTGCGCGCGTACAGGCGCGAGTTCCAGCGGCCACCCATGCTGTACACCACCTTGCCCGACGCATCAAGAATCTTACCGGCAGCCTGGTACGCGCTCGACGCCTTCCAGCCACGCGGCTTGAACTCAAGATAACACACTTCGCCCGTAGTCCAGTTCTTGATTTCCATGGTACCATAGTTGTCAATCGTAGGGTTGCCCGTGATGATACCAATGACAGTCGACGTCACCTTCTTCCACGTGTAAAAGTCTTCCTTGCCACCCGACGTCGGCCGCAGCTTCAAAAACCACGTGCCCAGCGGGTTGATATCAAACGACTTTCCGTAGAACTTGGAGCGAACAGATGACTCTCCGTAGTACGTCCAGCGGGGAGACTCGGCCCAGGCAGCACCAATCGGAGGGTGGTGGCTGACTTGCTCAATGAAGAAGCGGTAATTCTTGTCAGGGCGCACATATTCAAATGTCTCGCCCAGAAGAGGGTTGAACGGCTTGGCAACACGACCAATAGTGGAAGCGTACTCCGAGGCAGCAAAGGCGGCAACGTAAATCAGACGCTCAATCGAGTCGGAGCGCTCAGCAGCCAGGTCCAACAGGTCGACATACTCCATATCTTCACCGCAACGGTACAGAAGTGACGTAGGTTCGTTGAAAGAGACGGGTAGAGTCATCTTGGTCATATCCTTGCCAATCATGGACTTGAGAATACCCTGTAGTGTTGTTGTTGTTAGAACATACTGTATCCCCCGAAATGGTGTACAACACAACTTACCCAGAGAGACACCTTTGGTCTGTTATCCTCGTCCATCTTGAGACGAGTACGCACACCATTTTCGTAGCCACGGAACGACGACGAAATGTCGTTCTCATCGTCGCTGACAATCGTCACGGCAGTAGAAGTGCCGGCAACCGGCTCCGAGGGTGGCATCTGCGACACTTCAATGTTACCGGCGTCGACTGCATCGTAAAACTCTTCTTCATCCTCAGAGTCGGAATCCGACAGCGAGATATCAATCGGCTGCTTGCGGCTTGAATCATGGCGAGAAACAGCACCGGCATCGGCAGAAGTAGGAGGAGCAAGGGCGTCAAAAGACCCAGCGGCCTCATCCTCGGAATCGTGTTCCAATATGGTAGTCGACTGATGGCCGTGTACAGCGCCCTCAGCCGTCAGCGCCTGTCGCAAGGCACGCTTGGTCATCTTGCGCTTCTGCTCGGCCTGACCATACTGGGTCTCAAGCTCTTCCTGTTCCCGGGCCAGCTTGGCCATGCTTTCCTCCCACATGCGGCGCATTTCAACTTCACGGTCAACACGGGACTGCCAGTAGGATTCACGGTCCTTGGCAATCTTCAAAAGGTCGCCAACCAGACCCGTCAGACTGCGAATGGCGCCATCATAAGTAGACAGAGCTTGGTTTATGGCCGGCTCGGAGCCAGCAGGAGCAGGAGCAATGCTGGTGCCGCTGTTGGGAGTCGATCCCTGGCGCGCCATCTGAGCCATCAGGGCTGTGTTGACCTGCGACATGGTTTCCAGTTGCAGACGCGCCGATTGCACTATAATTGAGAAGGCGTCCTTGCTGGGCGGAGTGTTGCGCGTGCTGTTGTCGTCGCCGTAATCGTCGTCGTCGTCGTAATCTTCATGCTCGTGGTATACCGACTCGGCCATGTTGGTCATGGCACGATTGTCGTTGTCTTCGCGATCGTGCTCGTCGTCATCTCCGCCGCTGCCAGTGCTGGTGCCCGTGTTATCCTGGCGAATGTTGGGGCGGCTGGTCGAAGCAGCACGTGCAATCTGGCTCGTTCTGTTGACTGAGGTGGTACTGAACTCCGAGACACTAACCTTCTCGCTGGCCACCTCACTAGGCGCCAGCTGAGACGACTTGTCTTGTTCCTTGACATGGCGTAGATACTCGTCGCGCCGGGCTTTCTGGCGTTCTTCCTCCTTGGCCTGGTCCTTGGACCATTGGATTGAGTTGTTCAGGGCCCAGAACCACCGTTTGGCCTCCACTTCGTGGTTAGCCTTGAGCGTGTACTTGACCGACGACTTGCCGATAATCTCAAACTTGGTCTTCTCGTCCGGACTCATATGCAGCTGGGCAATGCGCATGTTGATCGCTCCGCGACAGGCGGAGCTGGCGTCATCCTGATTCTTAGAGTAGCTGAGCACACCGTCTTCGAGGACAAACCAGCGCAGCTGGTATCCCTTGCGGTAATTGGTCCATTTCTTGAGGTATCCGCGCATCTCACGGGCCTCACGTCCAGCCAGAGGATCACTTGTGGTACCACTGACGCCACTCTGCGAAGCTGCGCCAAGCACTGCCTTTTCTTGGATGCCACGCTGGGCAGCCTGTGCGGCCGGTGATCTCTTCAACATTGCACGAGTCGTATCATCCTTGGTGACGTCCTGCGGCAGCTTCCCCCTTCGGTCTCTCTTGAAGGGATCAGCGCCGTGTAGCAGAAGCAGCTGGATGAGCTGCGAATCGCGCTTACGGGCAGCCTCGTGCAACAGCGTACCGCCAGTCTGGGCAGAAATCGGTTCCGAGACAAAGTCAGGGCTGTTGATGTCGAGCACTGCCTTGACGCGCGCTTCTTCCAGTACATCGCGCAACAGCCCGTAATTCTGGGCGGTAATCAACTCCTGGACCTGCTTGATCTTGTCGTCGGCAAAAAGAGTCTTGGAAAGATGCAATTGTTGGAAAATCTCGGGGTTGCGGGCAAGGTCGATCGGTAGACGGCCCTGGAAATTGGCCACTGAGTCGTTGATGCCGGGCTGCTCCAGCAAAAGATGCACCACCTGGGTGCGCCCTTGCTGGGCGGCAATGTGAAGCGGGGTGTTGCCATCCTTGTCACGGGCGTTGATATCGACAAGGCCTGCGCCATCCGAAAGAATGTATTCGATGACTTGAGTTTCGGCACACTGGATGGCCAGGTGAAGCAATGTAGTGTCCTCAAGAGGGCCGGTCGCGGCGCCTGACATGGACGAAATGCTCTTGCGGGGGGCCGATTCCGATGTCTCACGGACAGCCTTGGAAATCAGGGCTGTATCGCCATTGCGGAGGGCTTCGACAATGCGAAATTTGCGCAGCGACTGTTCGAGCGACACGGCTCCTTTATCCGAGTAGCTGACACTACCAGTACGCCCAGGATGCACCGAGGGGAGCGATGCCGCCACTGACGGCGGGCTGGTCGAGGTATTGATCGAATGGTGCGATGCAACGCGACCTCCCGTAATCGACGTCGTCGACAGCTTGGAGCTGTGGCCGCGGCCAGACGACGACTGCATGTCTATGGCGATGGGTTCGGCCGTGGACAAGCGGGAATTGAGAGTATTAATTCGGGGTTCAAGCGGTGATGGGTTGTCTTCGGATATCGTGTTTATGGTGGTCGAGCTGTGGTCTTGCTCTCGAATGCTGTCGTTTCGTCGGCGCAGCAGAGCTTTAGCCGCTGAAGACCGAGAACGTTTGGGGGGGACGCTGTAGCAAGAAGACAAAGCAGGGGTGGTTAGTCGAAGAAGTCAAGCAAACTTCCAGATAAAAATAAAGGCGTTCAGTGCATGATCATTCGAGAAGGCTGGCAGAGGGGTGGAAACAAGACAGGCTGAGGAATGAAAAGGACAACAGGGAAAACAAGTATGTTGCCAGCCAACTTGAGCCAAGCTAGAGCAAATAAAGGCAAAGTCAAAGACAAGACAAGGGAGGGAGGCTACTACTACTACGTATGAGATATGAGGAAACGAACTGGTTCAATTGGCGGTAGAAGGTAGAGCGAGCGAGCGACAACACAGAGGATTGATTAGTGGCGGATTCAATAGAGGGGCCAACAACGGGCAAGACTTGGCAAGCTTCACAAGCGACAAAAATGCTAGGACCAGCAACCAGCAATCAGCAATCAGTCAAGCGACGAAGCCATCACATGAAACTTTCTAAACAGCCGCCGGCTATCTTGTTCATCAACTTCAAAGTATACGCCAGCCAAACAAGTAGTACTACTACTAAGTAGTATTCGCAACTTTGCGATTGATTGTTGTTGGTGGGTTGCAGTGGGCAAAAGTATAAGTTTATCGCAATCGCATCGCATCTCATTCAATCGAATTGAACCGGATCGGGCGTCAAATTGATGTCGAGTTCGGTTTAGTCTTACTGTGTGTTTCGTCCCGTCACGCAACTCAGCAGCGAGCGGCTCTTTTTTGTCGGCTATTTTTTTTTTATATGTGTAGTAGTAGTTTTGTGATTTGTTTCCCCAGGAGCCAAGCGGCTGGCTGCAGCTCCAGATCAGATGAAAGAACAAAGAAGGAAATGGAACGAACAAAAGGATCAAAGACGGCAAGCCAGGAATTGGAATTTCGGTTTCGTAGAAGATGTGCTTTGCGATGATATACTGCAGATACAACCGCAATGACGAGCTCGTTCGTGATCACGACATGTGAGATTTCAGGGCTGGATGGAAGTGGGCTTGAATTACATTGCCTCCGTTCCGGATTGCCTTGCTTTGATGACGATCGGAATACCGCCACTTGGAATAACATAAATATATGGTACATACCTTTCACAGATATCTGACATTGGACTGACTTGAAGTGTGCGTTGTTTCGGTGTGGCAGTGCAGAAACAACCAGCTTTTCTAGGCCGCGTCTTCTAAGACAAGCGCACAGGAGAAACAAATCTCATGCCAGTGGCCGTATCGTCGTATCAAAGTCGAGGTTGTTATCGTATGGTACTGTACGCAGTATTTTATTGTGCGTTTATATTAATGTATCATGCGTCTAAAAATTCGGTTCAGACGGTGTGACTTGGACGCAAAATATACATGAGCCGTTATTGACAAAATAGTTGATATGTGGGAAAGAAAAAAGACAAGAAAAATAATAGACAAAACAAACAAAGCCACTAAGCCGTATTACAGGCAATGATGAGATATTAGAAATTAAGTTTGTAAGAATAACTGCAGCTATAGAGGGAGCAAAAAGGTTGCAAAAAATAAGAAGAAGAAGGTAGAAAACACGAGCATTAAAGTTCCAACAAACCGGAAGCCAAGTGGTGTAATTTCCGTGAAGAAAGAATTATCAATGAATAACAGCCCATTCAGATGCGGATCGGCAGGTGATCAAGGTTGGCAAGCCACTTACTCCGTAGTACGGAGTAGTTGCCTGTGTACTTAATCTTCGCCTTGTGAATCTTCCTAAAAAGCGTCATATAAGTAAGGAGGCGGCGGTAAATAGAACAGAGACACCTGATATCCGCACACATACGCCATACAGGTCACGTGCGTTATCTCTAGGGTTGCCCTTTCTAACTCTAACTGCTAATACGGTTCAATCTGACATCATTATCGCCACCATGCTGCGCATTTTCGCACCCCTAAGCTTGATTTTGTGACAGGCTGGGCTTGATTTTGTGACAAGCTAAGCCTACAGAAGAAATACGCTGTGCAAATCAGAAATCATTTTCAAGCTACTGCTAACAGCTATGCCACTATGACGTACTACGGAGTATGTACACAGTATAGACAAAATTTGGTGTTAATAAATGAGTAAATGACAGTTAAATTATTTACAAGAAGATAAGCCCCCAAACACCAGCGCACTACTCTGTACGCAGTAGATTTTACGACTACCGGTACTTCGTACTCCGTACACGTGAGGGAAAGACCCCTTTAGTTTTCACCCTCCATATTCATTGAGCATTATTCAAATAATCAGGGCAATGATAGCCGCACCAATCATGGCCAGGCTGTTGATGCCAAAGCTAGAGGCACCAGCAGTCAGCGGCGCGGAAGGGCTCGGCGTGCTATTGGCGCTACCCGTGAAGACGGGAGAAGAGCCGGAAGCAACAGCCGCCGTCGGAGCATACACATAGGTGCTAAAGCCAGCGGAGATACCAACAGGGGCAGTCCCCGTGGAAATAGTAGCAGCCGCCGACGTAGCAGCAACAGGATTCAGGACCACAGGGACATCTTCGGAACTACCAGCAGAAGGGAGTGCCTTAACTCCAGAGGACGAGGGAGCTGAAACAACTGGAAGGGCAACGCTAACAGTAGAACCAGAGGCGGCAGGAACTTCAGAAGCGGCAACGGAACCAGAGGCGGCAATGGCGGCAGTAGCGGCAAATGGCACCTCAGCAACAGCAGAAACGGGGGTCTCGCCGACAGAAACAGTGGGAAGAACCGAGGAGCTGTTATTGGCCGAAAGCTCGACAAAGACAGCAGTAGCGCTAGCACTGGCAGTGGCCTCAGCCTCCTCGACAGGGCAGACAGTGGTGGACACGGCAATGATGTCAGTGACAACCTTGGTAGCCCGGGCAGGGCAGTCGGTGACAGTCTCCGGGCACTCAGTCACAGTGTAGATGTGAGTGCTAAAAACAGTCGAGACGGTCATAGGCTTGGCGGAGACCTCAGGCGAGATAGTAACAGCCGCCTCAGTAACAGAGGCAGACGCGGCAGCGGTCGAAGTGGAAGCCTCCTCCACAGGGCAGACGGTGGTGTACAGGGCAACCTCCACGGTGGTAAGTTTACCAACAGGGCAGTTGGTGATAGTGGGAGCGCAAGAGGTAATGGTGTAGGTGCTAGTAGCAAAGATGGTGCTGGTGGTGAACTTGGTGGGCGAGGCCGTGGTCGAGTTGGAGAATAGGCCAGTCACCGGAGAGCTCAGAGAAGCAGCAGAAGCGGTGCCAGAAACAGTAGGAGCAGTACCAGAAAGAATAGAGGCGACCGCGGGCAGAGTCGACGACTGGGCAGAAGCGGTAGTGCTCACGGCAGAAGTGGCGGTGCTTAGAGTCGTAGAAGCAGTACCCAGAACAGGCAAGGTAGCAGAAGAGACTGAAGAGACAGACGAGACAAACGTTGCGGTAACAGAAACGGTAGAGGCCTGGGCGGTGCCAACTGAGGACACAGTGCCCGCAGAAGTAACCAAAGTCGATCCAACAGACGTGACCGAAGTCTTAGTGCTCGTGACAGTCGTGGTGGCGATAGTGGAGGATGTGACAGTCGTGGTCGAAGTAGAAGCAGTAGACAGGCTCGAAATTGAAGTAGCAGTAGACAGGCTCGAAATCGAAGTAGCAGTCGAAAGGCTCGAAATCGAAGTGGCAGCAGACATACTCGAAATAGAGGTGGCAGTCGGCAGGCTCGACGTGCTAGTCACGAGAATGCTTGACACAGTCGCCACAGGCGTCGGTTCGCCGTTGTCGCAACCACACGACATGGCATACTGGACATACTGGTTGTAGGGCATACCGTTCAGCGTGTTGCCATGTGCGCGCGCAGCATCCCACAGCGACACACCGCCAAACTTGGGGTTACTGCGGTACTTGCAGATAAGATCTTGCGTGTCGGGGACGGACAGATCACCAGACGCGGCAGCAGTGCCACTGCCAGGCAGACCAATAAAGAGCTGCGCATCCTTGTTGGGGGTGCCTGCGACGTAATCCACCCACTTGTCAAAGTTGAAGTTTTTCGTGCCGGCGTTGCAGTTGTTGGCGTTGTTGTAGAACTGGATGAAGAGAGCGTCAAAGGCGGTGTTTTCCAGGATCGTCTCCATCTGCATCCAGTCACCCAGAGGGCACTGCGGAGCGGCAGTGATCATCAACTGATGAGCAGTGTCAAGATCCCGCAGGCGCTCAATCATGGCAATCCACGGGTTCTGGTTGGCTGTAACTTTGTTAGTATTTATTATATACATCACCGCCAATAAGCTTAACATACCAAAATTATACTCAAGATCAAAGTCAAAGCCATCGACAGAGTTATGCAAGGAGCCATAATCAAAAGGTCTAGGCAAGTCGCAATCCGCATTGTACGGGCCAAAAGCACCATACAGGAAGTCGGCAAACTCAATACCAGTCTGGTTGGATGAGAGCGAGTAGTCGTCACCGTATTCGGTGCTATACCAACCGCCGATGCTGAGCAGAATCTTCACACCGGCATCCTGGCACTTGCCGACATCCTCCTGGACCCGAGCACAGTCCAGAAGATTTGACGTATCACCGCCCTTGGTGAAGTAGATACCAGGGCAGTGACCAGCCATGTTAAGGCTGGGGTAACCAGTGCCAGTCTTGTCATTCTCGGGGGAGTTGTTGATGAAACCGATGGTGATGTAATCAGGCTTGTTGGTGACACAGTAGTCAGCCAGACGAAGGGGGCTGGAATCTTGGCCCTATTGAAGCAAGTGTCAGTCGTTGTACGATTAGGAATGCCACTGAGGTTATCATGACTAGAGAACTGAGACATTAGATCGATCAACCTACCCAGTACATGTTGAGCTTGCCCGTGCCGGTGCACTGCGAGGCGGCCATAACGGGGGCCACAGCCGCAGCAGCGGTCGCGACAATTTTAGAAAGCATGATGCAGAAAGTGAAAGTAAGCAAGTAGTGATGGAGCAAACTTAATGAGTGACAGTATTCTTTCAATGATGGGAATGTGACCAAAGTCACAAAGCAATAAAGTAACAGAAAGCAAAACGCTGAACTGAATGAGAGGACGCAAACAAAAAGGTTTGCAATGCTAAGACTAGCAATGAAAGATTGCTACCGAGTAAACGAAGCTAATGAGAACCTCAAAGAGAAGGGTAGAGAGGGAAAAGAAGAAGAACAGGAAATCCGCTTGTGGAATGGGAGATGAGTGGATGATATATCGACAAAACAACGGTTAAGCTCGATACTCCACTTTTGGCTTGCCGGGTCGATAACAAAGCACAATATATTGAAATGTCTACCTTTGAAGCTACTAGCGACAAACTAACTTCCTTCTTTCACACAAGTTGTGACTTCATCGTTGTGCTCGCTGTATAATACTCTTTCGGGATAGGCCGGGGTTATCTCCGGTCAGCAGTATTGGTATTTGCATTTGTTATAAAACGAAAAAAAAAAAAAAGAAAAGTGATGGGTTCTCGCGCTTGTGTGGTTAGTTAGTTATTTGGCGTTGCAGGACGAGTCTAAGCGAGATGCAGCCCTTTCAAGCCATACACCGCAAGAACAACCCAATAAAGTGATGGACCCAAAACGGGCCGGTGATATACTTGTCCCAAGTGGTTGCGTCTACCTGAGATGCAGCAGGATATAATGCACGCCGTCAGCTCTAATCTAGCAAAATAAAAAAACGGTAGCCATGCGGCTGCCAGAAATGTTCAAACGAGGATGATCGTGAGTAAGTAACCACGCCAGGGCGGGCAGAGGGCCGCAAAGTGGGTTTGTGCCATGTTCCTTCAAGTGGTCTAAGCATCCTGTCAAACTATTTAGGCCATGGGTGAATCCATTGTCATCTAGTGCAGTTGTTAGTGAAGAGCTGTCCCAAGGTCTAAGCGAAACAACCCTTTAGGGCGAACGGCCGAAGTTGTTCAAGTTGTGTCTGAAAGAGTTTGACCGGTCGCTCCATGGCATACCCCGAAGCGGAAAGGCGCCAATTTGACTATGTGCGAGGCGCGATAACATGTCACAAATTTACACGACGGGTCGACAGGGGAATCTAGTCGACTATTGGCTGAGTGGTCACGAATATGCCTAGCAGATGCAGGGGTTAGTCTAAGCAGGAAGCATATGTGAGCAGGGTTGAGGTAAGACAAGGCCAAGAACATGGTGCCACCGTCCAGCTGCCATAGATTTGTTCTGATTCGCTCTAGCGCTTTTGTGGCATTCAAGGCCTAGGCTGTATCGGTGTGCTTACTCCTAGCTTTAAACGCGAATATTGAAGGGACACTGTCGGCTAGAATTCTGGGTCACAGAAGTGACTGATTGACTGAGAGGGAGCTAGCGGTTAAGAAAATCTGTAATAAAAGGGACCAGTTAGCTTGACTGAGAAGAAATGAGGGTAATATAGTGATGTATTGTCAATACTCGCAGTTCTCCGAATAGTGACAGGTCAGAAAACTGGTAAGCTGACCCAAGCATTTTTTTTTTCTATCAAAATTACGCTGAAATGTAGATGATGAATAAACGCGGGGGTTAGCATCTATAGAATTCTGGAATTTTGTGGTGATGGAAGCGAGGTTATGATGAGTCTTTGATTATCGTGGCAATGTTAAAAAAAAATAAAAAATAAAAAATAAAAAATAAAAAGAATACCTGAAATCTATAGACATGAAAATTGAAAAGTTTTCTTAATTCCAGACATTGCAACAGAAAGGGGAAACCAAACAGGCAGCAGCAACAATATAAGAAAGTTCCTCGTCACTTCCATTCTTCTGTGCATTATTACAGCCAGTTGGTGATTGCTTTTTTCAAGCTGAACTACCTCACTTCCGGTTCTTTCATCTTCTTTTATTCTAGCTTTTCAAAACGAGGGGCTCTCCTTCGCGTTCATCGCCTTAGTTCTCCCTAAGTTCGTCTCTTCAACGCTTGAAGTCTACTTGGAAGCGATTAGAAATGGAAGGATTGTAACAAAAGAAACCAATGAAAATTTGAACAACTCTCCCTTACGCCGGATGTTGAATTGGATCTTGACTTGGTTATGCCCTGTACTATCGCATCGCTCTCCTGGGAGTCAATACTGCGGTTATTATGTAGGGCTCTGTAGCTAGTCATTGATATATATTACAGTTGTATTAATAAGGCTTTGAGTCAACTTGGGCGCAAAGGGCTTGCCATGCGCCAATCTTGCAGTTGCAACGTTCTAGATACTGATCTGCAATATCCAAAGTTATTGTCCTTTGAGAATCTTGCAGTCTGTCTTTCTCGGAATATCAAGGTATAGCGGGCGCTCGCATGGCCAAAGGGTCTTTTTGACTAAGCTTAACGGAAGCAAACTTTGAAAGATGCGCTAAGCAGGGCACCGGTGCTTCTTTTGGTCCTTGCAGGTGTTGATCAAGACCCTAGTGTTCCGAGATCCGTGTACCCTAACCCTACCGCTCACGTTTAGAAACCATTTGAGCGTCCATATTCTACCATATCTATAGTACTACTATGCTATCCGGTTGACTACATGTAAGTGCAACACGCCATTGACTTCGTACTCTGTCTGAACATTTCATTGATTGTGCGACAGCAATAATTTTGCGTCTATCTAAGAATAATAAGCTGCAAGATATATTATAAAAGACCGATACCGAGGCATGCACCCAAAGTACTGAGCTTTGTCGTGATACGATGAGAATGCAGTCACAATTTGCGTCTGATATCTGCATTACCGAAGTAAGTTGGACAATTGAGCAAAGACCTAGTTCGCATTCAAAGCCTACGTAAGTACGTATGTACTTTTAATCAATTATTTTCATTCAAAACCAAATAGGCCGCTATTGCTGTAAAACTAGTGTACATTAATCCGTCATATTTACGCCGTGTCCAGCACGACAATCTCCGCCTCTGCAGAACCAATGCTCTCAACCTTGAGAATGTCGTCCTTGGCAACGTTGTCAATAAAGACACCGTCACCCTCGCCCAAAATAGCCTCGGAGTCGTCACGGCCGTCGAGCCGGATCTTGCTCTTGCCGCCCTTGGTCATGGTCACATGGATGTAAACCTTTCTCTTGGTCGCCTCGGCCTCCTTGGCGCCAATTCTCCACTCAAACGTCTTGCCAGGCTCGATAATTCCTGCGCCCATAAAGAAGTCGGCGTGAATGGGAATCGTGCCGGGGATCTTGGGCACAGCCTCCTTCTCCTCCGCCCGGGTTGCTTCCTCGCCGGCTTTGAGGGGGCTCAGAATCGGGACAAACGCTTGTCTCTTGGCCTCTTCGGAGAAGTGCTGCGTGTGGTACGTAGGGGGCAGGCCGCGCTTCCACGGGATAGCCCAGATTTGCAAAAAGTGCACCGTATCGGACTGGTGCTCGTTGAACTCGGAGTGGGCAATGCCTGTGCCGCCGGTGGTAAATTGCACGTCACCACGCTTCATGCGCTTAAACTTGTCGCTCTCGCCACCCTCGTGGCCCTTGGCGAGCATGGAATCGCGATGCGTCAGTTCACCCGCCAGGACGTAGCTGAAGATTTCAAAGTCGCGGTGCGGGTGAGTAGGGAAGCCGGTGCCAGCCTTGACACGGTCCTCGTTGAGTACGCGCAGAGAACCAAAGTGCGTAAAGTTGGGGTTGTACCAGTCGGCGAAGCTGAAGGAGTGGTACGTGTTGAGCCAGCCGTGGTCGCTGTGGCCGCGGACGGCGGAGCGGTGGGGAGTGATTTTGGCGTGGCGAAGAGACATGTTGATGGCCGACTTGACGACGGTGGACATGTCCGGAGTAGAAGAAGTAGTGGTAGAAGTAGCAGGCGAAAACAAGTCTTTGATACTTGGTGTTGTGGCGATGTTGGAAAACTTTGATACCAGGACTTGGCCAATATCTGTGGAGATGATGATGACGGACAGAAAAATGACCAGAAGCGAAAGTTTGAGAGAAACGAAATGCATTTATACTTACGAGAACAATGCCTCGAGCTAATTCTAGAAATAAAGAGAATGAAAATGAAATGTTGCCATTCTATATTTCCAAGCTCTTTGTATAGCTGAGAAAGCTGTAGCTTGCGGATGGGATTCTGCTTACCATCAGTTTTGTAATGCTTATAGATACAGCATACAGTAGCGGGACTTGCTAATTGCGTGGCGCCCCCGTCAAAATCCAAGTACTGCTGCATAACCGGGGCCCCACTAGTGGCTCCAGATGATAAACCCTTATAGTACTACTTACTCCGTAAGTGCACTTAAGCAGGGCTACTGCTATACCAGCTGGTATCAGCTGTCGGCAGCTGGCTCATGGCCTCGCAGAGCCTCTAATCGACCCGCGGCATAACCAATGGCGACAGAATGCAACAGGGGGGGACCGAGGATAAATACCCTGCGAGCGACCAAAGTTTCCTGAATTGCAGGTTGGTATGTTACGAATACTGCAGAAAAAAGATGCAATACCACACAGAAATGCATAGAAGCATCAATTGAACGGACCGAACCGAAGTATAAGTTTGCTCCGACTCCTGGATTCTGAGTCTCCTGGGGGTCTGAAGCCTACAGAATAGCCACAGGCAAAAACAGCCAAAAGATCCCAAGCAAGCCAAGCCCAGCACATGCATCAGCCTGTGAATCCCGCTTGTCGGCAAAAATTCAACGTTCAGCTTCCGCCCGAGGTTGAACCGTTGGAAGCTTTGTTGGCAGATCCCGCCCAAACCCTCTGAAGCTGTTTTTCTCTGCTCTCATTTTTACTTCTGGTTATTGTAACATTTTTGTTGAAGATTTATTCTGCTAATCGCTATACTTTTGTCAAATTTATTCTCGACCAATTCCCGTTCATTCTACACGTTTTTGCTTCCAGTCGAACCTCATTTACTCTTATCGCCAAATCCGTATCAATGGCTCCTAATGCCGCCGAGTTAGAGCGGGCGACGCTGCTGCGCCCTCCACCGCCCGACGAGTCTAAATCGCCCATGGAAAACACGTTGGAGGTGACGGAGCTGAGCGAGATTGAGCCGGTGCGTTCTTTTGCATTTTTTGCGGCTCCAATTGCTAACTAACGGGCTGCAGGACATTTTCACCAACACGCGTCCGCCATGGCACCCGCCCAAAGCCCGCGGCATCTTTGGTGGCGGCGTCATTGCCCAGAGCATCACAGCCGGCCAAAAGACAGTGCGGCCAGACTTTGTCATCCACAGCTGCCATTGCTACTTTCTCCTCGCCGGCTCCTCCACCATTCCGCTGGTGTACCACGTGGAGCGCGTGCGCGATGGCCGCTCGTTTGCCACGCGCACAGTGCAGGCTCGCCAGCGCGGTGCCTGCATTTTTACCATAACAATGTCCTTTGTGCGTCGTGCTTCAGGTGGCTCCAAAGTGCTCCGCCACGCGGTGCCTGGACCAGATCTCGCTGATGCGCCCCCGGTGCCCCTGGATGAGCACGACCCGGATTCGGACCCGCACGGCCACGACGATAGCGCCGATCCGTATGTGCCGTATTTGTGGCGGTCCCCGCATATCACGGGCGACCTAGATGCGCCCGGCGTGCACCAGCGCAAGTGTCAACATTGGATGAAGGCACATGGCACAATCAGCACGCCGCGTGGATCGGCAGAGCATATTGCAGCTCTGGCGTACATGAGTGATTCGGCGTTTGTGGCGTCAGTACCACGTATGCACGGCGTGTGGCGGTTCCATTCACCGCCCGAGACGCCGGTGCCGGAGCATTACAAGTCGACGTTCCGGGAGGACGTGTCGCGCGACGGCAAGTTTAATGGACTTGAGTTGACGCAGCTCGCCGACCGGCCGCGCATTGGAATGCTGGTCAGCCTGGACCACAGCATCTACTTCCACAACCCGGAGGCCATCAAGGCTGATGACTGGATGTTGTCGGATATCCGCAGCCCGTTTGCGGGCGATGGACGTGGATTGGTGATTTCGCACATTTATTCCAAGGATAGAACGCTTCTGGCCACATGTGTGCAGGAGGGCGTGACCCGGCTTAACCAAAACGGGCCCGATCCAGTCAATCCTGATATACCCAAGGAAGAGAGGGAGAAGGAGATCAAGGCCAAGTTGTGATTGTGCAGTGTGGAGTGTTTTGTCTGCTTCAGCGTACCGTGTGTTCCAGCCCGCACTGATATTGCGATTGATCTTTTGTCACGAAGCGAGTTTATATTGAAGTGTATCAACGTTGATGAATGTGTCTAACAATGAATACAAGAATGACAGTGATGAATACAAGATAAAGCAATTACGAAATGAAGTAGCAAACCAAACAAAATAGAGGGACCAAATAAAGTAAGAAAACAGCAAGAAGTATCTAAAAAAAAAACAAAAAAACAGAAGAACAAGCAAAGGGAATACACGTGACGTGACGCTTACAGCTGCCCCAGCGTCTCCGCAAAGTCTCCACAGAAACCCGAAATCACAACCGTATCACCCACAGTTGTATTTCCAAGGCTGATGGTTCTCAGAGCCCACGTCAATCCAGCCTCGTCATCAGCCGCGCCATCCAGCAAGTCGCCACAGCGGTCCCGGATAGCCTCATTGCTTCCACCAAAGCGGGATTTTTTAAACGATGCTACCCGATCCGAGAATCCCGCGCCCAAAAACACCTTGTTAAAGGCATCCACGCCGGTCGCGGCCGCTCCCGAGTTCATTAGTACACCGACAAGCGAGCCATCAATGGCAGCGCGGATGGCGTCGGCATGGGCCGAGTTCCAGCTGTGCAGAAAGGACACGGCCGACGTCGAAAAAGACGTCGAAAAAGTGCTCTCGCGCCAGTCGGCGTATGCCGAGAATAAAAGCCCGGCCCACGTGGCCAGGTCGGCGGCCGTGGAGTTGATGCCGTTGGTGTTTACGGCGGCCGCAGCACAAAAGAGGTCCGACAGCGACACGGTCTGCGTATCGGCAAAGGACAGCTGCACGGCGCTGCTGTTAATCTTGGCGTTCATGTAACTCATCAGCATCGGCGGTACATCGCCGACAACTTGGCGCGTCAGGTAGTTGTTGCACGTCGGCCAGCGGAAGAAATCCAACAGCGGGCGCGGACTGCTCAAGGTAAACGGTGACACGTTGGTGTTGACAGTCTGGATGTATTCATCAGTCTTGTTGACGCTGGGCAGCGGCGTCTGGTCGAAGACGATGTGGGAAAAAAAGTCTCGCACGGGAATCAAATCAGAAGACACACTGGATGCCGGGCCAAAGGCCTTGACGATTTGAGCGCTGCAGCTCAGCGACGCCTCGGTGATGGCCTGTCGGAAAGCTGCGCGGTGGTACTGGTCGCCCAGCAGACCGAGAATGGTGGCATAGTCGCTGGGCTGCAGCGCACACAGGTTCTTTTGCGCGTAGCATTGCGGCAGGGCCATCAGTGCCAGATTCGAGGTGTCCTGGCAGCTGCGCTGGTGCATCAGTCCGGGTACCATGGCCTGCTGCACACACAGTTCGGCATCAGCAAAATAATTCTGGGCTACGGTGCTCAGCGTCTGCTTGACGTCCTGGAAACCGCTGCACAACATGGCGGCAGTGAACAGCGTGGTCTGCGATCGAGTGCACTTCAGGCTCTGGCGCGCACAAGACCAGTAGAATGAGCATGTGTCGCGCACCGGCGCCTGGCACACGGACTGGCAGCGGGCAAGACCGGGACAGTCATCGCAGGACGCTGTGGCGCTGCACACGCCAGTGTCGTGCACAACAATTTCCGATTGGAAACTTCCGTCCAATACATTGGCCACGGCGGCCGTAAAGAACACGCCAGTTGCGTTGACACTCAGAGGCAGCTGCACACTGCTCCACGGACCAAAGCCGTATTGATCAAAATATGCGGGGCCCAGATCGGTTATGCCGTGCATCTGGACCTGGCTGCTGCCGTCGTTGCCGACAATGGACAGGTACATCATATCTCCGTACTCGGCACCCCAGTTGCCAGAAGCAGCCTCAGATGACTGGAAACGGTACTTGATGTAGGCCATGCGCTCCGACGTCTCGTTCAGGGCAAAAGCACGCGTGGCCACCTGCGGCGTGGTTTGACCGTCGGTCCACACCAGAGAAATGCTAGTGTTGGCCTTGGTTTCGTGCTCACTGAACTGCTGAGCCGGGTGCATCTCAACCTTGCCGAGCCAGCCGTCGCAGCCCGTCGATCCGCTCTTCACGACCAGCAACGGCCTGCTGGCCAGCGGATCCTGCAGCCTGACAGTCATGTTGGTCTGCTTGCCACCAGCCGCAGTGCCGATGCCATGCGCGGTGCCCAGAGACGCTGTGAAACCGACACTGTGCGCAGGGATGTTTTTGAAAGTGGCCACTCCCGAGGCATCGGCTACAGCCACAGCCTGCGAGTCTGGCCGATCAACCGACTGCACTGTAACGCTTGCACCGGCGGCGGCCGACCCGTTGGTGTTCTTGACAAGCACAGACAGCGGGGCAGAGCCGCCGACAAATGACCACGAGTTGCTGATGGCGTTTTGCAGAGCATCCACCACTGTCACGGACACATGGGCGATTTCGTCGCCGCTGGCAAAGATGGACGGCACGTGGACAAATTTTCTGGTGCATGTGACGCCGGCTGCAGCTTTGCCGTTGATGAAGGCGGCGCAGGTGGAAATATTGTATGATAAGTTGCACTGCAGTCGCACGTCCAGGCTGGCGCTGGCAGCATTAAGACCAAACTCAGTGGCGGCAGAGGACGAGGCGATTTGCAGCTCGGGATAGCACACACTGACGCGGAAGGGCGTGGTATTGCGACTGCGCAGGAGCTTGACTATGGATGTCTCCATGTCGGTTGCCTCGGTCCAAGGCGAGACGATTTCGGTGGCGGTGGTAGATGTACTGCTAGTCAACGTGCTGGTGGGCTGGTGCGTGGACGACGTGGGGCTGCGTGTGAAGCCGATGGGCAGGCCGACGCGGGCAGTGGTATAGCCAATCACGGTCGATGTGGATGTGCTGGCTGTAGCAACGGTACTCTCTTCAGAGTCAGCGTTGTGCAAGGCCCAAGTCGGCGAAACGCTCGGGGCATCCATGGTGGTTGCATTATTAAATAATGCACTAACTATGGACGACAGGCCGGACGAAGCGGCAAGGCCAGTGGCCCAGGCAGCGCTGCTGGAAGAAAGAGCCATGGTGGACAAATCTGAGGCTGGCGAGGGAGAAAACAGTGAGAACGGACTCAGCGATGCCGACGAGATAATGGCAGTGACAAAAGAAGTTGGGATGATGAACGGAGAAATACTGCCGCGGGGGAGCAGTAATAATATAGATGAAGCGCGATCAGCAGAAGAGGTTGATGGCTGAGAAGTCACTCGGCTGGTTGGAGCGGTGGTTAAAGGGAGAGAGCGCGAGGGAGACGACCAAGACGACGAGGAAGAGTCAGGGCTAGGGGCAATATTTGAAGAGTCTCCCTGGAGTGTTGTCGTGGCGGATTTGGGGCTAGTGGCAGATGGTATTATCCCTGATTTGGTCGAGACCGAAAGCTGAGGGTGAGTCTGTTCCTGGGCGTGACTCTGGCTCTTTGATTGCAGTGCTGATGAGGGCGCGGACGAGGGCAAAGACGAGAACGAGACTGTGGCGCCGGCTGTCTCTGTGGCGCCGGCTGTTTTGTTTTGCGAAACAGGGATGAAGAAGACGCCACGACAAAAGTTGTGCTATTGGAAAATGAGCTGCTGAGCGCGGTTACACTAGCTCTGGTTGAGGTCGATGACGGGCTGAGACTCGAGCCGAGACTGGTAGGAGGCGAATTACCGAGTTGGGCAGACGGGGCTGTGGCGGTAGTGATACTACTACTAGTAGTACTGCTTGTGGTGATACTGCTGCTACTTGTGTTGATACTACTGCTAGTGCTTGTGGCGCTGCTAACGGTAGTAGAGGTACGCGAGAGAGATGCGGTAGAAGAATTGGTAAAGTGGAACGAATGCGAAGGCGAGAGAGTGGACAAGGGCAATATAGATGAAACACTGGGCCAGACATAGCCGGGGAGACTTTGCGAGGTCGAAGAAGGGGAAGAAGAAGAGGAAAATGGAAGGGGCCAGTATGGCGTATACGCTGGTAGCGTGTCAGCCGATGATGAAGTCGTGATTGAGCTGCTATTACTGGACAGCGTCTGGTATCCCAAATATCCCTGAGGCGGAGTTGATGTCGAAGTCGGCGTCGATGTGGATGTGGATATAGTGGTCTCCGTCGATGATTCGCTATACGAAGGAAGCGGGCTCTCATAGCCGTACGAGAGCTCAACCAGCGACGACGACGACGAAGAAGAAGAAGAAGCGGAAGCAGAAGCAGAAGCAGACGAATAGTAGCTGTATGGAGGCAGACTAGTTTCTTCTTCCCAGCGCGAGGTAAAAGTAGTGGTGGTGGTTGAAGAAATGTATGGCTCGGGAAGGGTTGTAGGCGGTTCGAGAGTCTGGTAGCCCGGGGGTGTCCAGAAATTGCTTGATGGGGAGTGTTCGGTGCAGGTGTCGATGGAGGTAGATGAAGAGGGATTGTTATAGCTGGAGAGCGAGGTGGAGGTAAACGTAGAGCTTGAAGTTGAGGTGGTAGTAGAGTTAAGGGAAGACAAACGTGAAGTCGAGGTCGTAGTAGTACTGAAAGAAGACGAACTCGAAAAAGTAGCCGTCCCCGAATCCTCTGGATCTGGCTGTATAACTCCCAGCGGCGGCCGCGGCGTCCACGTCGGCTGCAGCGGTGGCACTGGCAGTCGATAGACAGCCTGTCCGAACGCTTGGACGGCAGCCAGTAGGAAGTAGAGCGAAGCGGTTTTCATAGTTCAAAGATAAAATTACGAGAACAAAGCAAGATGGCCATGTGGGTCTATCAAGCACATCCTTGGGGCAGCTGCTTCTCTACTGTCCATGATATACATAATCTTCGCCACTGAAAAAAAAAAAAAAAAAAAAAAA
>LKBB01000104.1:25132-60396 GCA_001513885.1 Thielaviopsis musarum
AGCGCTGGATTAGTAGTACGGTGGGTGACCACGTGCGAATACCCAGTGTTGTATGTTTTACTTTTTGTTTTCACTTAAAGTGATTTTTTATTCTTCAGACGAATTTCTTGTGGAACAATGAGAAAAACTGGGATCCCAGTGGGTCCCCCCCACTTGCCTTGGTGCTTAGCATAATGATAAGTGGGGCTGGCCCAAGTACATAGTACAATGGAATTTGTATAATCATAGTACTAGCACTATTGTATTGAGCATTCATATTTGCAATGGCTATGCACTTGCATCTGATTCAATTTAAAACACTATGCTAAGTCGACTATCCACAAAAATAAATATTGCCATTGGCCTGTTACAGCAGAGCTCCACTACAATAGCATTGAGAGAAGCAAACTACAAGATTCCATATTACTGTACACTCTCTACTTTACACTAGTACTACATATTGTAAATTTAGTGTATGGTTCAATCCCTATCCCCCCAAAGCTCTGACTAGTATCTTAGGGTGTGGTTATTGGTGTTGAAATCCCTGAATACATCTGGTTATACTATTGATCACACCTATGTAAGCACAAAGGCTGTGGCTTCTTATAGTTTTAATATTGACAATTGAAACATTGTCAAATGTAGCAAATTGTGCAAAAGCAAGAGTAAAGTTCACATATAGCACATGAAAAAAAGAAAAGAAATTATAAAAAGAATACACATAAAAGAAAAAGAGCCAAGAGGGTTGAGTTTTCAGTCAGTAATGCACAGTTGTTAGTGTGTAAAATTCTAGCCACCCATTCTGAAGTCAGGCTTTTTGCTGTTACTCATTCAATAGGGTCTCTTTTTAGCATATATTTGACTGACTGGTTCACTGCCAGCAGCCCCAGCCCCAAGACATTTTCCCAAATGTATTTTTTCCAGTTTTCTATCTGCTCATTGGCCAAAGAAAAACTATTGTCATAAATATCCTGGATTCTCCATGAATGAAAGGAGCTCATTTACTTGCAGCAACAGCACACAACTTTCTGCTAGTCAGTCTGCTACTTTCTTTACCACATCCTCACTGGATAGTCTTCAAGGTGGACTCCTGGGAATGATTATCAACAAAATGGATGATTTAGTCAATCTCAGTGCTCTAATACATGCAGTTTCCATGGCCTTTCTATTTTCACACCAGCCATCATATTTCCTAGCTTGCATTTTCAACAACTCTGATATTTACTACCAAACTTGCATTGCACTTAAAATTGTTTCTCTTTTGCATGCTGGCAAGCTCAATTTACCAAATATGCCTGCTGATTCATTTCATTTAGTCAGGCCATGATACTACAAGCCAGTTTTCAATAGACTGTGGCATTTCCCTTCTTGCATACATTGAAACCAACAAGTTTCCACCAATATCTCAACACAATCTCACTATGGGTCAGGGTATTGGTCTACTGGCCACTGCTCACTGTTTTTCCCAGGCTACTCAGAACTGCCTCAAATATTACTTGGACAAGTTTGCAGCCATACATCATAATGCCCTAGAAGTCCCAAATGCACCCAACTGGCAATGACTGGCTGATCACAATGACAAAGATCCTGAGATCAATGACAAGAAAGAGCAGTTCAACCAAATGCACGAAATAGCCCTAAGCTTTGCCCACTTTTGCTGAATGAGACTGGTGAGTTCCATAGTATTTGGCCACACTCAAAACCCAAGGAAAGCCCTAAAGTCTGTCTATGGATCACAGAACTCTCTTCTCAATATGATGAAATGGAAAGATACAAAAAAGAGTTTTCTGTCTTTGCCAATCATAAGATACCAAAGAGTGTGCTTTGTGAGCTTGCTTTTGGCAGTCAGTCACACCACAATGTTCATGGGTGGGAGTTTGTAGAGTTATATCATTCTTGGTACATTGAACATGAAGGCTCTCAAACTAAATTTCACAGTTGGTGCAAAGTTTCTCAATCAGGCTTGATATGATGATATAATAAGTGCATCATAGGAGCAGGCTATGAAAAAGGCAAAGGTACAGAATAGGGGGAATGAGGAAGCTTTTCTAGCATGGCAGGCCTTGTAGTACTAGCATCAAGAGCATGACAAGATGAGCCATTTGGCAAGAAAGTTTCAGAGGTACTACTACTAGTATTACTAAAAGCATACATTTAGGAACTTATAAATACACTTTATTTAACTGAAATTTGCAAGTCCAGTGTACTTTATGTCTACCTCAATTCCATGCGTGAATATACAATGCCAGATTGGGTACAGCACAGAAATTTTAGGCCCTCTGTATAGCCAGAGCTGCAGCCTCATACATGGAACATTCTAGTAACTCTCAGGATAGCCCATGATACATGCCTGCTGTATGTCAGTTAAATGTAGCAGGGGTTACACACATTGAATAGGGTTGATAAACCAGAGGTCAATCAAGGAAAGTAAAGATAACAGTACAATTAAAAGAACTAACAAAAAACAAAGTAAAGGAGCAAAACTTCAAAATGCAAACAAGATATTCAGATTCATGCCTCCTCCTCAATCATGAACCCATTGCCATTCCATCAAACTTCTCCTGTACTGTGCAAATTCTGCCTTAATCCTCTGAAGATCAGCTGGAATACTGACCCTAACCCTAGACCCACAATTCTGCCATACAGCATGCCCCTGTCTGATGACAAACCAAATACTTGTGCTGTGCCCCACTTTCCCCTTCATAAGTAAAAAAGAACATTTTAACCCTTACAACCCACCTCAACAGACCCTTGGTGATTTAAAGTGTTTAGGATTTCAAAACAGATAAAAGAAATAGAAAAAATAAAAATAAAAAAAAAGGAGAAAAGAAAAAACAGCACAAAAGCCAGGAGGGTTATGGATGCCAGCTTGCCTGCCACAGTGCCCTACTGGAAGATGCCTTTGGGCTGCTGGGGTCAAAACATGCCTTTATAGAGTGAAGTAGCATCAACAAAGAGTACATATGACCATAGCCTGTGGAAAATACGGGGTCCCATCTGCTCCCCCTTAGTCAAGCCACAGAGCACTGGATTAGTAGTACGGTGGGTGACCACGTGCGAATACCCGGTGTTGTATGTTTTTTTATTGTTTCTTTTTTATGTCAGAGATAATATAATTCGCCCTTTACTTCCTATTGCTATATATAACCTTCATAACAGTATACACATAGAACTCAAATTCGTGTCAGTGTTGATTTAGACTTTCAACATTAACAGCGTGATATATGTATATAAATACCATTATTATAGAGATTCCAGATCCTATAGCTTAGAAGATCAAGTTTTGTAATGACATACTAAAGTGTATACTTCTGGCATACCAAGGCCCATTTTCCTATCTATTGTTTTGTTATATATCGAAATTCCATGTTGCACCAACTAATTAGCTACTATTATGTATAACTATATGTGTAACACAATGATCTTTTTGTATCCAAGTATTATTTCAGATATAGTGAGGTTGATTTATCAGAAGGCAAAACTAAAAACATAAATGAAAACACTCAAACATATAGTATGGCTTGCGCAGGAGATCCTATATCACTGTTGGATCTTACATGCACAGGCTTTCTTGCGTCAACCCTAAAACCATTACTGCTCGCGATTGTCCAGTGACTACTTGTGAGTCTGTTACTTGGTGACTCTGCTGAAACTATAACAACTATCACCTTTATATTCTAAAGCTCTTTTGACTATATATCCTATGAGTTGCTGACCTTATTGATTAACATATTCAATCACTCTTTGTGTGTTGCGTTAGGATTTGATCTCGACCTCTAGCAGCTTGATCCCAGTATCTTCTATTTTCAGCCAAGCATTCCGCTTATAGCATATCAAGTTACGTCGGTGCTAGACTTTAGAGGTTTTTAAATTGACGTCCATCAAGTTATAGTGGCGGGATGAACATATCAAACCCCTGAACTGTGTACAATGCTGACGGATAAAGATGGCGGCATCAGAAGCACTGACCTGCTAATGTGAAACAGTTGCAGCGCCACTATTTGTTTGCCAGAGGACCTACACAAGAATTAGAAGTTTGGCTAGTGCCAGACTTTTTCGACAAGGCATCGTTCCAAGGCATCGCCTGTGGGCGGTTTCAGTGGTGAATTCTCAGCAAACTGGAAATGGACATTTTTAATTCTCCTTTCTATACTGCCTGAGTCTTTCCCATATATCAGCGAAAAAAATCTCCTCGAATAGCCATCAGATCAAGTATGAGCTATATCAGTCTGAGGCTTCTTGTAGGAGCTAGTCGTCTGGAATAGAATGCTTCATTTTCTGAAGGCAAACTCTGTATCGTCAATCTTTTTCAGGATCATGGCTAACGTGTACACATCACACGTGTCATTTATGCCTATATTTCCCCATTCAAAAACGACAGTTAACATTGTTGGCTTGGTTTCAAGCCCATTGTCTTTTTTTTAGAGTATTCAAGAGGTCTTATAATTTGAAGTTAGGCACATAGAGTTCCTGAGATTAGTTTAGCCAAAGCATAAATACAAAATAGCAGAGATATACACTTAGCTTTGAGAACGATGAGCACTGTCAGGAAAAGATGAGGGTATGAGAGACCCTTTATAGTCGAAAATCTTTTTTTGGCACATTCATTTAATAGTGTTTTTTACAAGCATCTTAAAAAGTTTGGCGTTTGTAGCAAACGGATCCAAGAACGTTAGTCTCCACTCCAAAGTGGTTTTCTGTGTTTTAGGCTTTTGAGCCTCAAGCCTCTTCTTTTAAGATCCTCCCATAGGTCTTGTCTGAAACGCATAACTCACATCTAAATCCTAGAGCCATTTCTTCAGTTGCTCCAATAAGAGCGCGACGTCACATCCTATTGACACTTGCGCGCTAGGGCACAAAGGTGCGATTCGAACTAGTAGTAGAAGCTAGTGTTTTCCCTATTGGATTTGAAAGTCGGATATTTAAGGTACAGAATCACATGACACAAATACCTACCTATCTCTTTCCTCATCTCATGGTCGCAAAAATTCAAATCTTGAACCGCTACTGTAAAGTTTTGCCCTCGAGTTCAAGCGTATGCCAGCATATAAAGAGAAGTAGCCAAGTTGTCTAGATTAAGTCTAAGCTAAATATCTAACAGTGAATTGTAGCAGTAATATACTAGTCTAAGGAGCCTTAGAGCGAACCAACTGTAAGGTAAATATAACCTTGGCACACAGCTAAGTCTAGCCGTGCCTGGACAGTTATCGCAAGCAATAAGGCCATTTGACCGGTCCAAAAACGTGACATAACAAGTCCGAGAACGTGATAGCTACCATGTAATCTGCAAGAGAGGAAACTGCATAGGTAGCCATATGAGCTGCATCGTAAACATCTAAGCGTTCCTCTCTGATTGTATCTTGGTCATGATTAGTAGATGTAGTGTAGTCATTTGCCATTGTAGTAGCAGGCTCAGTCTAAATTCTTATATCTTTTGTCTTACCAGGAAGCATAACTAAGATAAATAGACAAAAATGTACCATCTATACATGGTTAGTATTTATGTCCCTTAAAAAGATAGAAAGTATGTGCCATAGGTCAAGAACTTCTCGAAATCAAAGTACTGCATCTGATAATTCTTGGGAAACATAGCCTTCAAGATATTGTAGTAAGTCTTATGCATATACTTATTGCTGTAGCCTCAAGTTAATAGTTAAAATAGCAGGAAATATGGATCGAAGCTTGAGGCGTCTTTGATCATAGTTAAAAACCTCATTCTCACGGCTGCGTACTTAGCCACTGTCTGCCATACCAAGCTATGGACTGCATAGCCACAGATGTCACGCTTGTTGCTGTTTCACAGGTGTATGTGGGATATCTTGGCCTAGTAACCGTTGGAGTTGAACTTGACATATTTCTCCTGGGGCTAAATTTTCCATTAACTAGGTTGGGAAGCAATAGGACTTGCTTAGAATCTTATACAAGGAATAAGTGATAGGGACTTGAGCGCTGATGTCGGGTTGCACAAATACATAACACTGTTGTCCGAAAAAAAAAAAAGCGATTTAAAATATTTCCTTTATAGTGACAGCTTTTCAGTTGCTCAATCACATACGACCATAGCCTGTGGAAAATACGGGGTCCCGTCTGCTCCCCCTTAGTCAAGCCACAGAGCGCTGGATTAGTAGTACGGTGGGTGACCACGTGCGAATACCCGGTGTTGTATGTTTTTTATTCTTTTTTTCATGATCTTGATTTCAAGCTTCCCTTAAGAGAGCAAACTAGAGCACAAACAAGCACATACGACCATAGCTTGTAGAAAGCACGGGATCCCGTCCGCTCTCCCTTAGTTAACCTACAAAGCGCTAGATTAGTAGTATGGTGGGTGACCACATGCGAATACCTGGTGTTGTATGTTCTTTATTTTTATTGATTTTAATATTCTTTTACTACTGCTTGTAAATACCATGTCAATTATAACAGTTTCTTTCCTGTGCAGTCTCGGGTGTTAATTAAGTATTTTCCTTTTGGACTTACTTACTTAAATACCTATCATGGAGTAAAGCCCATAAACAGAATTCTAGCTTTGGATCTACAGCTTCTGGCTACTTTGTGTCTTGGAGACATTGTCTCCATACTGCGTACAGGACTTCTTCGCTAAGACCAAAAAACAAAAAACCAAACAAGGTGAAGTAATTGATAAACGCTGAAGCCAAACTGCCAAGACCCAATAAAACAGAATCTTTTGCGTTTTCTAAACGGGAGAAATAGTAAGGACGGCATATCAAGCATCGAGGCCTTCTAGCTCGGCAAGTTGGCCTTGACAGCTTGTTAAAAAGAGGGCAGCGGCGCTGAGACAAAGAGAGAATCTGAATAGCCAGTGGCAGTAACAAAACAATCCAATGTCATTTTTATCTTCGTGTCAGTAATATACTGTGTCGCTTTACTTGGGCCTAAGCTTTGTTAGTCTCACCACTGAAGTCAGGATTAGATAAGTCATACAAGTAGGTATAGAAATGGCAACCACCACCGTCTCCCAGGCGGTGAAGATGATCACGGAAGGGACTGAAAACCCTGTCCTGCTATTTCTCAGCCTCGCCAGTATGCCTTTTTTGTCTTTTCAAATTCACACTCGGAACGAAGAGCCGCCAAGAAAAGCCACAGAATCACAGAAACCCATCGCTGTGTTTCAAAGAAATTGGACTTTGTTTCGACTAACAAGGTCGAAGCGCACCAGCGCACAAGCGCAGAAAAAGTTAAAGTGGTAAAGTGGCTCCATTGATTGAACCAGGGTTAATCCAACTAATAATAAAAAACCCTTGACAGACAACGGCTTCGTCATGATTAACTGCCATTACTGGACGATGATACTCTCGTACGTCCGCCCTCTTCTTTTCCGGGTCTTCTTAATCTCCTCATACGTTTGCCAAATCTTGCTCTTCTCCGATACGATGACCTACGATTGTATCTGTTTTGGCCTATGAAGTAGTCTGCATTATTTGGGGGGGTGACGACCCTTGACGACGATCAGACTAATACTCCCTCAGCTACTTATTGGGTTCGGTTTGTAGGTTATTGTTGCTGTTGTTTCAACAACAACTACTACTACTACTGCTTTGTACTGTGGTGCCCTGAATAGTCGAAGCGAGCGCATCGCAGTGCACGCAGCACCACAGACCCTTTTCAATGCGACGGTCAGCGAAGAGGGCTGTGACAGGGGGACCTTTATTTTTGTCCAAATATAAGATGCGTGACGGCATCTTCACACTTTTTTCTTGTTCTCTTTTTTTTTTTCTCTTCACCAGGACCTTTAAATAATCTGGACACCATTACTACATAGACTTGACGTCTATTTTTTTTCTTCTTCTTTCCCTTCGTTCGGATAACGTCTTGTTGCAAGCGATAAGCTATTCGCCGCTGGTTCGGATTTTTCTCTATTATTTTATTATTATTATTTTTACTTTTTGTTTTCTTTTTTTTGTATTTTCCTTTATTTTCTTCCTCCAGACCCTACAAAATGGTTTCCTTCCGTACCACTGCCTTCCAGGCTCTTACTATTGCTCTCTCGCTGAGTGCCGTCGACGCCGCGCCCCGCAGAGTTACACATGGAACTAGTAGTGTCTCGTCCATTGACGCTCGCGAGCCGCGTAGAGTGACCAAGGGCGTTGGTGCTCAATCTCTCGGTGCTCGTGACCCGAGTGGAGCCACCGAGAGTCCTTCTATACAAGTTATTGATTCCCGTGATCCCCGGAGAGTGACCAAGGGCGTTGGTGCCCAGTCTATTGGCGCCCGTGACCCGAGAAGAGTCACCAAGAGTCCTGCTACACAGGCTATTGATGCCCGTGATCCCCGGAGAGTTACCCATGGTAATGCACCAGGGAGTGCCGCCGCCAACGGAATCCAGGCCCGCGCGCGCAAAAGCGGCAGTACTAAAGCCCTGACTGCCCAGCAGCAGGCTGCAAAGATCCCCGGCGGTCTTTCCACGGCTGCCGATGGCTCCGTGATTATGGACGGCAGCATTGACGTCAAGTAAGTCTTACCCTCATGTCTCTCTACACACAGTAAAGGCTAACGCTATCCAGCGGCCTCAACATCCGCTTCAAGATCAGTGGCCCCGCCGCCCGCTTCACCACTGCTACCAATGTGACCGGCGCCGCGGCCGCCCCCAACACCAACAGCGACCTCGGTTTGAACGTGCTGCTGCACGGCGACGGCGGCCAGTCGTTTTTCGACTTCCCCAATCAGGGTGTCAACGACAACCTCGCTGGCGTCGCCCTTCTGGCACCCAACGCAAATCTGTTCTGGGGCGGCGGCTCCGGCCTCAATCGCGTCGACGGCGTGGCCCACGCGCAGGCCGTGCGCGATTTCGTCCTCGAAAAGCTCCCCCAGATGCTCTCGTACGACCCCGGCAACGTCTTCTTTACGGGAGTCTCGGGCGGGTCGCTGCTGCTCTCGGGATTCTTTGTGCCGGCGCACATGGCCGAGTTTACCAACACGGGCGTGCTGCTCAACTGCGGCGCCATGGAGCCCCAGGTGGCCTTCAACAATACCAAAGACTTCATTGGCAACACGCGCCTGCACTTCCAGAGCACACAGAACGAGCTGGCCCTGCTGCAGGGCAGCATTCCGCAGGCTGTCACGGCGTATTCCAAGGTTGCCAGCACGGCGGGCGTGCCGGATTCGTTGCTGAATGTGCTGCAGACGGTCAACAATGAGCCCGTCGGCGGCCACTGCGAGTTTGACGGCAAGGGCTTTGTGTCGGGCGTGCAGCTCATGGCGAATAGTTTCTCGGATGTAATGCAGGGCGGTAGCGGCAAGGTTAGCGGCATTGGTAAAGTTTTGGGCGGTACGACCAACACGACGTTGTCGTTTGGCAAGGCCACCTAGAGCAAGCATTAGCAATTTCTTTCAAAGGTCTTGTTCTCGTAAATACGGGATGATGTACGCCAATAAAGTACTAGAGAAAAAAGAGAGTCAGTCTTGCGCTGCTTCACGATTTTGTACTATACAACACAATTAAGTTTCCGATATGTTACCGCTTGATTGACAATTGTTTTTGGCTAAAATGCCAGTACTATGTACCTCCTGAAATTTCTCATTCGTCAAATTGGCTGCTCTGCTATGAGGAACGGCTCATCTGTGAGTAATGCCGGTTCTGTGTCCCTTTGTGAATTTGCGCCAAATGAGTCCCTCGATGTCTCTCCCTCCCCCTCAAACAACAGTAATCAAGCCTCTCTTCTTGGCATCCTTCCAGACATCCGTGAGTATTTCGGCCCGCGTAATCTTTTTTCCATTGATACGAGCCGTCATGTTGGGGTTCATCAGGACAATCTCAGCCTGCTGCGCACGCGTGATGGCCACATTGATGCGATGTCTGTCGTTGAGAAATCCCGGGCCTTCTGATCTGACCAAGTCGAGAATCACCACATCGGCCTCATGGCCCTGGGCCGTATCGATGGTGCGCACGTCGACACGGTACGCTTCGCTATTTGGCAGGGTTTTCATCCTGCTGACGTAGTTCTGCACGGCTGCGCGGTATGGCGCAATCAGCAAAATGCGGCCCTTTTGTTCAGGCTTTTTGATATTGCGGAATTGGTCGTCGGCAAGAAGTTCCTTGATGCGGGCCATGGCGTATTCCTCGTGAGCCGTGTTGAACATGGACAGGCCACTCGAAGATTGGCGGCCCTTGCCAACATGGACAAAGAGACGCGGCTCTTCTAGGTTGTCGGCTTTTCCAATACGGCAGAGATATTGGTGCAGATGCGTAATGCTCTCCGGAACAGGCGAGACCTTTTTGTTGGCACCAGACATGCGCTTGTTGTAGAACAGCTTGGACGACAGACGCTGCAAGTTGCTGTAGGCACGGTGGTTGATCATGAGCGTGTTCACACGGCCCCCGAGAAGCTCTACGCGTTCCATGGTTGAAACCTGCATTTGCTTCATGTATGGGTTCTCCTCAAAGATCCGTGGCTGGCCACGCGGCAGCTTGTAATTGTTCCGGCCAAGATCGGCTGCAAAGGGCAGTGTTTGGCGGTAATCACCTGAGAAGATCCAGGCTTTGGGACGGTACAAAGCTATCGGGACAAGACTGGTGAGCTCCCGAGCGTGAGGGGCTTCGTCCATGAAAATCAGGTCTGGCTCGTACATGCTGATGAATTCTGGATTCGCCGCAGCCACAGGCGTCGTGGCAACAAAGTCTACGGTACGCAACGTATCCGAATAGAGGATCTTGATCAACGTGCGTACTTTTGTTGACTCCATACATGTGTTGACGCCCCTTTTCAGGCTCGACGCAAGGGCACGAGCCAAGCTCTCGTACTTCTTGGGGTTCTCGATAAAGTGTTGCCAGCACGCTTTATCGAGCGACGGCGCGAGGAGTTCAGAAGCCGTCTTCTTTGACGGAGAGTTTGGGTTCTGGTTGGCCATGTCCATGAAACGCTTAGCCAAGGCGAACGAGCTTTCAACCTCAAATCCAGACTGTGATCTCCAGTCAGAGTTGATAACATTGCTACTGGCCATTTCCTTGCGCCAGCTACGCATACGGACCATTTTGACATTGATATTGGCATCAGAACACAGTTTGACAATGCGGTTGGCCACATCGTCGACAGGCTTGTTCATGTCAATCAGATACAAAATCTTTGGCCGCGTACCGTCGGGCTTGCGGCCCGCCATGGCCATCACAGACGTCAGCACGTTCCAGTGCGTCTTTCCAGCGCCGGGGCAGCCAGAAACAAAGTGTAGACCGCATGGCATGTCGTTCATGCTAATGTATGCCTTTTTGTGGTCGTTGTTGAGCTCCGCAAACCGCTGCTTCAGCGAGGGTGGAAGAGTCTTACTGTTCAGGGGATCAGCCATGTGTGGCATCGTACGGAAAATATTCATGCGGCCGTCGGGTTCAACGCGTGGGTCGAGTAGATAGCGGAAAGCGGAAATTTGGCGGGGGTCGACGTCAAAGTACATCTCGTTGGCCGGCATGCTGCCCAAGCGTCGAGTTGTGGCTGGTGGCAGGACACCAGATCTTATGCTCTGGTACATACGGTCTTCGGCTTCCAGGAAAGCTGTCATGGCGTTCTGTTCAATGCGGAAGGTGATGTCGTTGAAGATGAGGTTGAACCTAATGGGGAGCATTCGGCTATTGGAGATGTGAACACGTTTGAGTTCTTCAGGCGACATATCCTTGACCAGAGCATGGGAGCCGTAGACTTGGTCGTCCGTGCCGAGAATGCTATCAAAGTTGGGCACAATATGGAAGGCAGCAAGGTGTCTCGGTCCATCGACGCCCGCTGTCTCAAACGGGTTGTCGACGCGTTCCGCCACGATCGCGTGCTGCGTGATGGACGGAGCCATGGGGGAGCTGAAATCTTCCAGGAACGACACGGTAAAGATGTCATCCAAGCCAGGGAAGCGGGTGTTTGCAAACTTGGGTGGTTCAACAAGGAGGAGCCATTCTCTCTGGTATCCGTTCATGGGAACGGCCCGGGTAGTCGGTGCCAAGATCCACGAGTTCCACACGATATGAGCATTATTGAACTGCTGGATGTCGGCCATCTCGTTCTTGCACTCGATCTTATTTCCAGCTAAATGGTGAGCCGCAAAGTCGGCAGCAGAGTCAAAAGCCAGATGAACACCGTCCTTGGTCTCGTGCATGGGTCGCTCAAATTGCGGAATCTATACAAGTATCAGTTAGTCGGTACGGTAGCAATATATGATGACATCATTAAACTCACAATTTGGCGCATCACGGGCACCGGCGATTCGGCCTTGGACATGATTTCGTCATCGCTAGAGCATAGCGTCAAGCCGTCTAAGCTCTTTGGCAAATCTTCGATGTAAGACTCGAGCAACATCGTGGCGGGCGACGCTCGTCACAACTTTGACTACCGTGAAAAAAAATCAAGGGAAAGAAGAGAAAATAAGAAGGTAGACAATTGATAGAAAAAGGAATTGGGGCTAAATGTCGGGAGATCCGTTCCAACCCCACAAGCCAAAGATATTTAATCAAGGAAGGCGCGGACAGATAACTTGGTGATGATACTAAAGTAGCTTTGTTGTTGATTTCACTGTTGCACAAAAGAGACACTGAGTGGAGCAGAAAGTGGAAAAGAAAAGGAAAAAAAAGGATTCCTTGCCTTTTTAAGAGCCTCTGATTCTGAGAGTGCTCTGGGCTCATGTTTGTTTACTTTCTGCTGCAGAAGCAACCGTAAGCAGATGAGAAAGCGATCAATGTTTGAGCTGAAATGAACCAAACCAGGCTCGATCACTTCTCGATCAATCACAATCACAAGGTTGACTTGGGAGCCTAACGGCAGATGCACTCACTTACTTCATTATGCATGCACTCTGAGCACCATTATCTGCTGGTAGAGCCCGTCAATTGTGTTCTACAAATGCGCATTTGCTCACAAACCAACGCAGACGCATAGACGCCAGTAAGACAAGAGACCGCATTCACAAGCCGGGACTGAACAGACAGCGGCAGCGTTGCGGATGGCTATGCAGGAGGCCAGCCTCGACTGAAACCAACAGAGAAAGCCATCCGTTGCTTCGCCCTCTTTATGCAATAGGCCATGCATCCAGGCCCGCCCGACCAAAAACTGTGTTTTGGGTTGGTGTTGGTCGTTTTTGTTGGGTTCCACTAGATAAACACTGCATGTGCTATTGGATGGAGGTTAACATCAGGTAGCAGTACAGATTGAGCTCGAAGTCAAAGGAGCCAGGGCCGTGTTGATGAACTTGCACATGCTATTTCGGGTCAGGGTCCAATGCACGTGACCACCACAGTTACGAAGCACTCTAGCGAGCACTCTAGGGAAGGTGGGTTGATCCAATAAATAATCCATTAAAAGTATCTACACGCCAAGGCATCAGATAAATTACAGCACATTATGAATCATACAGAATCTACATGTAAGTTATAATGAGATATCCGCTATTCTGGAAAGAGAAGCGCCATTTATACATTTTGGGAAATAACTCAGGACACCAAGCCGAGTTTCATACGTACTCCGTAGTACATCAAGGCAAAATGCTTTCAAAATGAGTAACAATGACAACGATTCGCCCCATTATACAGTTGCACGACTGCTTCACTGGTGGCGAAATAGCACGCGCTAGTGCAGCTTTCAACGGTATATTAGCTGGGCTTTCTCCCCACATCAAGCACAAAGTTAGCACAGGTCTTGTGGGCACCCATTCAAGTTCATATTTTCACCTTTTTCGTTTTCCTCGCTTTTTTTTTTTCTCTAGATTTCTTTTTTAATCTCGACAAAGTCCACATACAACAAAACACGTCAACATGCCTAAGAACAAGGGAAAGGTGCGCCGACTTTGAATTTTCTTTTTTTTTGCCCCTCCCAAGCCAATTCTTTTTTTGGCGGCCTCGATTTTTCGCGCCCAAAAGTTCCACCCCTCGCTACTCGCCTTTTTTATGCCCCTCCATCAGGTTGTGCTTGTTACAGAACAAAGCGTGAGGTCGGAATATGGGCCGAAGAAACGAGCATCGCCGGTCGGATGCCTCATTCAGCCTTGTTTGGCTCAAGTCGAGGCTAGCCTGACTGGATTACTTGGGTCCCAATGACTATGGGTCTTTGTCGTCTTGATACATGCTTGAGCCCTCGAGGCTGTTGTTGTTCTTTGTCCAATGCGACCAACCATTGTTACGTTGACGTTCGCTGCTAACCCATTGCTTCTATCGAATAGGGTGGTAAGAACCGGAGAAGAGGCAAGAACGAAACCGACAAGGCCAAGCGTGAGCTTATGTTCAAGGAGGATGGCCAGGAGTACGCCCAGGTCGTAAGTGCTACCCTTCTATCGCCAGGCTGTAAGAGGTTTGGTTTCTCTGAGCTGTCGCCAGCTTCAAGGACCGATCTGCCTACTACGCCTTGATCGTTTATTATATGTCCATCGCTAACCGCTATGCTTTAATCCTACAGGTGAAGATGCTTGGTAACGTACGTTGTCCATAACGCGATCCACCGATATACCCGCCAACATTGATACTAACCTACCACAGGGTCGTCTTGAGGCTCAGTGCTTCGACGGTCAGAAGCGTCTGGCCAACATCCGTGGTACCATGCGCAAGAAGGTGTGGATCAACCAGGGTGATATCAGTACGTCGTCTCTCTCTCTCTCTCCCCTCGTCTGTACCACGCATACTAACAACCGCTCCAGTTCTGCTGTCGCTCCGTGACTACCAGGACAGCAAGGGTGATGTCATCCTCAAGTACACCGCCGACGAGGCCCGTTCCCTGAAGGCCTACGGCGAGCTGCCCGAGAACGTAAGCTTCATCCGCGCCACATGCACAACTCTTTATGCTAACCCATGCTTTCTCACTACCCACAGGCCAAGATCAACGAGACCGACACTTTCGGTGGCGATGGCGGCGAGGAGTGCAACTTCGAGTTCGCCGATGCTGCCTCGGACGAGGAGGACGAGGAGGCCGGTGAGATTGACGTCGACGACATTTAAACGACATATAATCTTTTCTTGGCTTTCTTTTTCTTTTCTTCTTTTTTTTATATTCTCTGTATACGATCATCCACAGACGGCTTTGTTCACGACCCCCCAAAAGTTCGGATGTTTTTTTTTTTCTTTTCTGATATTCGTTGCATCTTTTTTTTTTCGCTTTGAATGGATTCCTTAAAAAAAAGTTTTTAAAAAAGATTATTTCGACTTGAGCACGAAGGGGAAAAGAAAAAGGCGTTTTTTTTTCGGTCGTGGTATACTTTTTTGCATTTTTTTTTCGTGTAAAAGAGGCCCGGCATACGTCTTGGCAGACAACCACTGTCTTCTCTAATGGGATCTTGTTGAAGAAGGTTTGCTACAATCTTAACATGATGCACTCGACAGTCTTGTTTCTCGCTGTTTCCTTGATTTTTTTCACGGCATTTTTGCAGTCTTTTTTCTTTTCTTTTTAATCACCGTCTTTTTACATTTGTCGACAAGCCACGTTTATTCTCTGCAAACAGACATGTTCTTTGTAAGCAGACGAAAAAAAAAAACAAAGAGAGACGTGTAAGATGGTCGGGAAAAATATGAGGTTCACAAATACGGAAAGATGTCTTTTTATATTATTTCCTAATTCAAAAACCGCGGTGCGAGAGACGTCGTGGTATTATTTGTCAGATATCCTTGACGTTTTTTTGTCGTTTTCGAATATACCTGATGAATGAACTACCAGTTATACTACCAAGTTATGATGTGTTGTGTGAAAGGAAAGTAATGTTTATATATATTAGTTTTTATCCAGCGCCAAAGTACCTCTGGCGGTGTAGAATCGGTATGCAATGACGCACACGGGCACTACAGAGGGACAGGATGAATAGTTTATAAAAGAAACCCAGAATGTGGCAACATGCAAACCCCAAGGATAAATATACATATAAATCACCAGTCGTCATTGTCACTTTCATCATCTGTACAAACATGTTAGCATATACATATATACACATCAGGAGTATCACGGTAGACTCACCACTCTTGCTAACCTTGCCCTTGCGCTTTTGCAAAGCCGCCGCCAGCGCATCTGCCATCGATGGAGGCGCCCCGGGCGCACCTCCAGCCGGTGCTGGCGCTGAGCCTGATCCACTACCCCCACCACCACCACCAGCAACTGTTGCGGAACTCCGGTCCCGGATCTGCGAGCGGTCGACTCTCTTAAGCGCGCCGATACCACCCGCGCCCTGGATACCCGCCAACAGCGCCGAGTGGCCACCGCCCGAGGGGACTGCAGGAAGAGGCGCTGTAACGCCAGGTGCGGGAGGCGGCGGAGGAGGCGGAGGCGGGGGAGGACCACCGCCAGAGGTAGGCGGTGGAGGTGGAGGCGGCGGAGGCGGTGGCGCACCAGCTGACGGAGCAGGCATAGGCGGAGGGGGAGGTGGCGGAGCTCCTGCTGACGGGGCGGGCACGGACGGCGGCGGCGGCGGAGCAGGAGGCGCGTTTGTTCCTGGGAGGGGAGGCGCGCTGTTGCTCGGCGGCAAAGGCGGAGGCGCAGGCGGTGCACTGAATGCTGGAGCTTGGGGCACAGGACGAGCTGCTTGCACTGGAACCTTTGGCGGTAGCGGAGGCGCAGTGAACGGGACGGCTGCAGGCGCAGCAATCGACTCGCGGGGCGGTGGGGGCGGCGGGCCGGCATTTCGAGCAGGTGGCGGTGGCGGCATCATGTGGGCATTGGGGCGGGTATTCATGGGCACAGCAGGTGGTGTATCTTGGGGAATCTTTCCGGGTCTGGGCGGCGGCGGCGGGCCTGAGTTGGCCAGCGTAGGCGGGGCAGGCACACTTCGAGGTAGCGGCGCAGGGTGTGCGTATTTGCCGGCATCGGGAAGAGGCGGGGGAGCATTGAAGCGCGGGCGCAAGGGCGACGGCTCAGCGGGGGCGTCGGACTTGTTCGCAGAGCGACGGGCCGGAGGAGGTGGCGGAGCGTTGCTGCGTCGAGAGGGCGGCGGGGCTGGCGGTTCAGCTGATCGACTGGTGGGCGGCGGCGGAGGCGGTGATCGCACGGACTTGCCGTTCAAGCTACCAGTGCTTGCGGCAGGACCAGGAGGCGGCGGCGGGGGAGCATGGCGCTGAGAAGGGACTTCGGCGGGTTTATTGGCGGTATTTTGCTTCTGCTGTTCTTCGCGTAGAAATCGGATAATAAACTCTTGATCTTCTTTGATCAGGTCTTCGGTCAGGCCCATCTTCTTGAGATCCTCGCCAAAGTGCTCACGCCACAGAGGGTCAAAGGCTTCGAGCTGGGCAAACTCTGACTGGCTGGAGCTCGAGTTGGAATGAGCATGTCGGGGGGCGTCGACACTCGGAGCAGACGAGTGGCGATGACCGCCAAAGAGACCGCCGAGAATGCCGTGCTTGTGGGCGGTTGGCTGACCAGAGCCACCAAAGGGAGTAGCTCTGGTGGCTTTGCTGGCGTTCTTTTCACGGTCGTGCATCTTCTTGAGGAACTGCTTGGCTTCTTTCTCGTCGATGAATGAGAGGCCAGCAACACATTCTTCCAGCTCAAAAGTGTGGAAAAAGGTGCGGTCTTGGTTGTAGTGCCATGATTCAAAGATTTCCTGATCCCAGATGACGCCACGGTTGGCAGGCTACACAGCGTGATGAGGCGTTAGCAGGAAAGACTAGCAGGAGAGACAAGAGCGGTTGTAGCAGAAAGACAAGAGCAGTTGTAGCAGAAAGACAAGAGCAGTTGTGGCAGAAAGACAAGAGCAGTTGTGGCAGAAAGACAAGAGCGATTGTAGCAGAAAGACAAATGTATAGCAAAACGCACCGAAATGTCGACAATCTTGAGCCAAAAAGTATTCCCAACCAGGTCGTTGGCAAGCACAGCAGCGCCCTGAAGACCGGTGTCGGTCCATTTTGAGCGGTTTGGATGTGCTACATAAAGCTTGGCAACAGCGACGGCCTGAATCTTGTTGGATTGCCTGGGGACAAAGCGACGGACTGTTTCTTTGTCGTCGTCGTTTAATATTGTAGGCATTGTGACTTGTGGGAGCAAATCGAATCAAGTATAACGTGGATTGACGCCGCAGTTTGTGAGTTGATGGCCAGTGGAAATCAGTGGTTGGCGTCGAAATCAGCCTGTCGATTGGCGGCGGATGGATCGAGAGTGAGAAAAAGTCAAGGCCGGAATTGGAGGGGCCAACTTGAAGGGTGTTGATGAAAGTTGGTTGTGGAAAGATAGAGCGGGACAAGTTTGAACAGAAGAAAGGAAAAGAAAAACAAGTCAGAAGGCACTTGGCACTTATCCTTGGTTGAGTTAGCGGAGCTTTTAGTGCTAAGCCAAGTAAAACGCCTGCCTGTAAGCGCTTTTAAAGAAGCTTAGCTCGGTGCTCTCAGTTGGGTGCCAGTGATAAAAATAGAGCAGAACAAAAGGTGCTTCTCCTTTCTGGATTTTGGCATTGCACGAGGCTGGCCTCAAACAGCAAAAGCCGGACTGGATTTTATTATGTTATTTCTTAATAATTACAGCCTTGTAGCAGGATATGACAGGCCAAAGTCGGTGTGTGGAGTTGGAATAAAGAACCGGGAGCTACGGCGGTCTTTTACTGGCTTTTTAATTAGTTAGTTATACCCAAAACACCCCCGGAAGCTAGTCTGAATAAAACAAAATAAAACAGCACTAGACACAATTGCGTACGCAAGCGCTCACTCACTCTGTGAGACTTCTGTTTGACCTTTTAGCTGTACGGCGTACAACAAGGCTGACAAGCTTTTGTCCTAGGCATCCAATAACCAGAAACAAGATCAAACTTTCAGCAGATCAAATGCCTTGATATGTGCATGAGTACTGTACTTTTATGAGTACTGGAAGAGCTATACAAAATCATCATCAGTCTGCTGCGCCACACTTGAGGCCTGCTGTGGCGCTCTGGTCTAAGCTGCTGCTTTTATACGACTGCTTTGACGAAAATGAGTAGAAGAACAGGTGGAAACAGAAAGAAATCAATATATTATCCCAGTGACCAGCGGTCTGTATTCTCTAGCGTCGCCAAGCCAAGCCATCCATTACAAGTCCGCCCTCTATTTGTTCAGCTCCGCCGCCCGCGCCATTCTCTCCTCCTTGGACCCCTCAAACGGGATGCCGCCGAGGTTGTTAATAGCCGGACCGGGCGCCGCCTGGTGCGCCGCAAACTTGGGGTCAACGCTGGGCTTGCCCTGCTGCTTTTCGGCGCCGGGCACGGGCTGGATGGAGAATTGCTTCTCGCCGCCCTGCGAATGGCCGTGAGCGTGGGTGTTCTGCATTTGCAACGGCGCAAGGACGTGGTTAGGACCGTAGACTAGAGAGGTATAGAAGCACGAGGCGACGCGGAAGGAGACGTAGAGGAGGAGAAAGAAGAGGGCGTATCGTACCTTGTCGTCGCCAGGCATGATGTAGTATTTAGTGCGTGGAGGATTGGAATTTGTATGGAGTAGGTTAGAGATGAGATGGTGATGTTTGCCCAAAGAAAAAAACGAACTGACAAAAGTAGATTTGCTTCCCTTTTATAGCTGGAGCTTCTGCGCTCGCCATCATGACGTATTCTGCTTTCGGATAGTCAAGTATCTCTTGGCAGTAAAACAGGCAGCAAAGTACATGATGGCGGCTGATTAATAAAACGGAAGCGGGTGGGTTGCCACCGGTTTTGTAAAGCTAGGGTTAGTCTTAGAGGGTTAAGTCATCTGGTGCCAGCAAACACAACTTCTACTCTGTAACTTAATCACTAATTGTTAATCTAATCACTACCTTCTACCAAACAACCTACCCACCATCAACTGTGACTTGCATGATGCCTAACTGGAGCCTACCAACTGCGTACCCCCTAAAGATGGCGCTCCTAGAGCTGGCGCACCGCACGCTATAACGACGCCATGGCACCTACACACTCATCCATCTCGACTTCTAGCTTCTTCTATCCCACCCACTGACCGATTCTACAGCCGCTTCAAACGCCCATAATATTCTTATTTTGAAATGCCGCACTGATCTGCCTCTACAATCATGCCCCGCCTCAACTTTGGCACGCACTCTTATCCTGTGTATATACAGGAAGATGACGACAGCGATGTAGAAATCATTCTGAATGACATTGAGCTTGGTGGTGTGCGTCCTCGCCGAAACAGACCGAATCAGAACAGACAATCTACGCGTCTATCGAGAAACACTCATCAGGTTATCATTGATGGCGACAACAACGACGACGACGACGATGTGACGTTTATGTTCCAGACATGGGCCGAGGCCGAAGAAGAACTCGAGCGCGACATCATCGACCTTTCCGGCGACATCGACCTCTCTGGTGAAACCCACAGCCCGATACAGTCGCAGCGCCGCCGCTCTTTCGTACGCAACGACTCGCTGATTTCCCCGGCCGTATATCTCAGCTGCGTCACGTGGTTCGAGCACACTCTGAAGCCCCACATGACGGTCGAAGTCGACAGTTTCGGCAGCAGACGATACTTGCGCATAACGGAAATCATCCGCAGCCCAGCCGGCGTCACGCTCCGCGGCGTACAGTACGTGCACATGGCCGATATGCAGGGCATGCTGCCGTGGTTTCCCGAAAAGCACGGCACCGACGTCTGCGCCATTTACCACGTCGACCTAGATGATCCACGCGCAATGCACGTGCAGGCTGCGGTGCAAGTCGCGCTCGACGCGGTAAAGCGCGT
The DNA here is from genome assembly GCA_001513885.1 of Thielaviopsis musarum. Lineage (NCBI taxonomy): Eukaryota > Fungi > Ascomycota > Sordariomycetes > Microascales > Ceratocystidaceae > Thielaviopsis > Thielaviopsis musarum. Next base: position 45,699 of record LKBB01000104.1, read on the forward strand.
GTGCACGCTCAAAGTCAGCAATGCGCTGTGGCCCATCCACGCGACGGCCGACGGCAGCCTCGTGTGTCGCTGGAAGTTTGTGCAGTACTTTCCGACTGGCCGGGTGCGCGAACGTCATCTCGAGTCGTATTCGCTGTATCAGGGCCTGGAAGCGGCGATTTTGCGCAACGACGGGGCTGATGCTGATCCGGACTGCACTGTGCGACATGAGACTCTACGGACAGCGTGGGCGGAGCATCCGCGGACGCCGGGTGGCAGCCACATCTCGCCCAATACAGCTGCAGCTCTTTCAAGTGGTAGCGGTGACTCTGGTGGTCCGAGACAGCGTCTGCCCGGCCAAAAGTACACCTTCTTCGATGCATTTTGTGGGGCAGGCGGTGCCTCCCGCGGTGCCATGCGTGCCGGCTTACACCTGAAATACGCCGTTGACGCATGGGACCGCGCCTGCGACAGCTACCAGGCCAACTTCCCGCACACGCAGCTGTTCCGCCTCAAGATTGACGAATGGATCCGGCACAGCGTGGCCAGTGCCACCTTCCACTGCGACGTGCTGCACCTATCGCCACCGTGCCAGGTCTTTTCGCCCGCGCACACCATCAACAGCCGCGAGCGCGACGAGGCCAATTTCGCCGCGCTATTTGCCTGCGAGGCGGTCGTGCAGCGCGTCAAGCCGCGCGTGTTTACGCTCGAGCAGACGTTTGGCCTGCTGCACCGCCGTTGGCGGCCCGTCTTCTACCACCTGATAGCCAGCTTCACCGGCTGCGGATACTCGGTGCGCTGGAAGTATGTGTTTCTGCCCCAGTGGGGCCTGCCAGCGCGGCGCAAGCGGCTGATTATCATTGGCGCGGCGCCCGGCGAGGCGCTCCCGGACTTCCCGGTAGCGACGCACGGCGACAGGCCTAATCTGCGGCCGCTGGTCACGGTGCGCCAGGCGCTGCGCAAACTGGACGGTAATAGGCGGCATGATCCGCTGCATCGGCCGGGCGAGATGAAGCGCAAGAACATGCCGCAGTGGGACACAGACGGGATTCTGACGCGGTGCGTGACGACGAGCGGCGGGCAGAATTACCACTACAGCGGGCAGCGGTGCTTTACGCATCGCGAGTTTGCCATTCTGCAGGGGTTTCCCATGTACCACGTGTTTGTCGGGTCGTTTCGCATTCGGCAGATTGGCAATGCGTTTCCGCCGTGTACGGCGCTAGTGCTGTTTCGGCATATTGAAAAGTGTCTGCTGGAGGCTGATGGAGTGCAGGTTGATGATGGCGACAGCATTTTGGCGGATGCAATGGCGGTGGAAGTTGGCGACGACGATGACGAAAGTTGTGTGTATAAAATTTTTGGAGATGATCAGGATGCCGAGGATGTCTATCTTCAGCAGATTCTCGAGCAGAGCAGGCAAGAGTACAGTGCCGTGGTTTCCCGGGGGAGCAACAGCGCTGCCATGTTTTCTCAGCGGAGCGACAGTGCTACGCAGCAGAACTGCAATCGACAGCCGGTTCCTGAGAGCCAGACCGGGGCCGGAGTACTTGACTTGACCCAAGACGATGACGACGAGTGGTGCCAGATGCTAACGCCCAACGTGCAATACTCATGTGAGCCGGTGTTTCAAGCGCGGCCGCCGCTTCCGGCCCAGCGGTTAGAAGAGGCTGCAGGGGACGGTGAGCAGCAGCAGCAGCAGCAGCAGCAGGATTTGTTTAATTACTTGTATGCAGACATGTTTGCCGCAGACTACTATTTTAGGCGGGCACGGACAGATGAGGCAGGGGATCAGTGGGTAGCGAATGGAGAGACAGAAACAATAGACTTGACTTATTAATGTACATTTGTTTTATATTGTGTTTATATTGGCCATAAACCCACAGACATGGAAGTACTACTAGTAGTACTGGCTGGAGGAATAGAAAAAGAAGTTCATAATTCTCCGAGATGTCCGTTCTTTGTTGTAGAAAGCCAAAAGAGTGTGGGTGACACGAGAGGACAGAAACAATAAAGAATATTAAAAGCCAATATTCTTCACCAAGTTCCAGAGTACAAGTCAAGAAAAGGAAAAAAAAAAAAAAAAAAAAAAAAAAAAAAAAAGAAAAAGCCACAACTGTTACAGTGGCTGGGCTGCTGTATCCGGAGTCGGAGTTTCTTTGTACTTAAGTATATACAGTGTACTTACGTACTACTAATAGTACTAATAGTAGTACTTGGTAGCAACACAGTTATGTGCATCTGCACCAAACCAAATAAATAGAAAATACTACGGAATACAATAAATACAGCCCCAAAGTCTTGCGCCAGCCAGGGCTTGTTTTGCATGTGCTGCTGGGTGTAAGAAGGCTGTAAGAGAAGCTGCATGGGGGGAGGCTGAGGGTTTTTTATCTTTTCTTTTTTTCTTATTTTCTTTTTGGTTTTTGTTCATGAGGTGAATCAAGCTTGACAACTCAGTATACTCTGTATGAAAGTCCCTATGAGTCCTTTGGCCCTCTTTTTTTTCAGTTCTTTTTCCTTTTACATTTCTTTTTTCTTTGATGCTTCTTTTCTTGTTCTACTTTGTCCCCATTAGGTACTACTGCAAAGTAAAAGTAAAGGCTTGTTTCGTACACACACGCCTTGCATTAATTCTCATGCATGCCCCATGCAGGAGGAGCCGCCAGCACATGGCGTTTCCAAAAAAGAGAAAGAAAAAAAAAAAGAGAAAGAAATAAGAAAAAAAAAGAAAGAAATAAGAAAAGAAAAGAAAAAAAAAGGTCCCGGCATTGGTGCGTTTTTACAGGCTTACCTCGTACAGCCCAAGTCCAGGATTCCCAGACGACAAAGACAAGCTGGTTCCAGCTCCAGTAGTTATTTGTGATTGTTGCCATAGAGGCCCAACACTTCTTGCTCGCCCATGTTCTGGTTCGAATCTCGTCACAAGCCGTGTCTACTGCATCAAATATGAATCAAGTTGCATTGCATTGCATCGCATGGCATCGCATTGGAATCGGCCTTTCTGCTGCAGCCTTCTATACTCCGTATGTCCTTTTTTGGGAGTTTTCCTGTGATAGCCCGGCCTTGCCATGTAATTTACTATGTTGTTAGGGCCCAACGCAGCGTGTGTCTCATGACTATCTGCCTTTCTGAAATGAATAGAAGCTCACGAGGCTTATCCCCGATAACTGTCGGTACTAACACTACGGTGTACTAACTAGTGCTATACCAACTACTAGTGGCGAGGAACAGTGCCACGTGCTCTTGATACACTGCTGTGGAAGCCCCGACATGTGCCCAGCAGAGTACATAGGGCACTGTATTTGCACTGCCATCAGCCCAATTGTTAGCCACTATTAATGCCTTCTTTGCTTGCACCTTCTGTGACCATAATACCGTACCTGTGCAGTCACTGACTTCTTACCGCTTCTGTTCTTGCTCTACTCCGTAGAAAAGCGGCAAATGATCACTTTTCTACTCCGTAGTAGCAGTTGCCTCATATACTTCGTACTTCTCTCGTAACTTCAACGTACCTACCTCGTGGCTTCAGTCATAAATCATGAGCTTATTTCTTCTTCACTCCGCCTTGATATTTCCCACATTTTCTCTTCTTGTCTCTCTTTCTTTCTTTCTTTCTTTCTTTCTTTGAATTCTTCTTCTCTCTCTAATTCTTTTCCTCTCTCACTCAGTTCTTTGCTTGTACTCTCTTTGTTTCTCCCCTTTTTTTGTTCACTCGAGTTAATCTTTTCTGCGTTTCTCTTTTTCTTTCTCCTCTTTTCTTCTCTATCTTTCTATGATTCTCAGCTTTGACTCGGCTTGCTCATCTTTACGCTCTACGGAAACTTGAGCTCAGGGATCGTCGCCTTTCTTTTTATTCTCCATCTTTTTATTCTTTTATTTTCTCTCTTTCGCCTCGGCTTTACCCTGCTGTGCTCAACCTAAGCCGTTAATCATTCATTCAGCAACTTAAGCCAGACCGGGTTCTCCAGCTTACGACGAGACTGTCACACAACACACACAGGATACAAAAATCACAAAAAAAAACAAAACTTAAGATTCCCACTCAAAGCATCAAGAATTAGCCAAAACGGTCTTTTTATCATTGTCGTTTTTTCTTCCATTTTGTCATCCCATAACGTCGCTAATAGTACAGTGCTATGCAAAGATCACTCAAGCACAAATCCTAGACTTTGCTTTTTTGCTTTCTCTATTTTACTCTCCCTTGGCCCGTCGAATTCTCAATCCTTCTTTGTTTGCTTGACTCGACATCTGACCTTAAACTTTTGTCATCTCTATTTTTGCTCAGCTTTCGTTCTTGTTTGCCTCTTCTACTTTTCTCATCCACTCATTTATCCATCCACTTTGCTGTACTCTGTGTGCTTTTGGATCTTGCACTGTTGATCTTCGTCTCCATTAAAAAAAAAACCTGCTGCAAGAAGATGAAATGAAGCCCTTGGGTGCTATCGATGAAATCATTGACGCCGAGTATTTCACCACTGTTTTACAAATAACCGAAACGGCCTACAACACCGAAGTGATTGCTCTCAAGACTAGTATCTACCATCTCAACGAATCTTTCCCTGTTTCGTCGTCTTCACCATCCCCGCAGCCAATTCTGCGGCCAAAGCACTCGCATCTAGGCTATAGTCGAGGCCCGTCTGCTGCGGTCAGGTCTGGCACACTCGCCCACTATGAAGAACTGGTCCAAAGGTTTCTCAAAGACGCCGAAAATGAGGCAGCCTTGGCCGACGAAAAGCGCAAAACCAATCGTTTCAGTGCCAAACTCTCCAAGTCACAGTCGCAAAAGCCTCGTGAGCGTGACCGCGATGAAGTGGTGAATCTGCAGCCCCAGTGAGTTTGCCGCCATGTGCGCCCATTTGTCTGTCTATCTGTATTAACAAGAATAGATTATGCATGTGCTGCTGCGAAACGTTTGCTTACCAAAAGTACCGTGTTCTACGATGCGGCGATATCTGCTGTATTTCGTGTCTTACACAGATGATTTTGCCGTCCATCAAGGAAGAAGCCAAGCTGCCGCCGCGCTGCTGTGGTATTCCAATGTCTGGCGCCATTATCGAGTCTACGCTGAGTATGCAGCAGCTCAGCGACTTTCTCAGGGCTGTGTACGTTGCCATTACGCCCGTTGCATGCCGAGTGTGGTGTCCCAAGCCGACCTGTAGCGAGTTTACCGCCCTGGAACCCGATGATCTGCAGGCCCACACAACAGTGTCTTGCTGGGCTTGTGAAACCGTCATTTGCACGCTGTGCAAGCAGTACGAGCATTGCGGAGGCGAGCGTTGCTGCGCTATCTCGCTTGAGCCGCCAGTAATTCTCGACATGATGTACAAGTACGGGTGGCGGCAGTGCATTCGCTGCCATTGCTTGCTGGAGTTGAAAGAAGGCTGCAGACAGGTCCGCTGCTCCTGCGGAGCCTTTTTCTGCTATATTTGTATGGAGCCTGGGCAATGTAGAAACGGCTGCTCCTTGGCTAGACTTGACCGGTACCGACATCAGGCCGAAGTGGCTCGGAAACGAGATGCCACCAACCTGGCGGCCAAGGATGCCGAGCTGGCGATATGGACAGCGAAGAACCCGCTATTTGCCGCCCTGGAAAAGCAGTCTCGCGCCGAACTGAGCCGGTTCTATGGCTACTACACGCGACAACTCGGGCTGATGCACCAGCGCCACGAACAGCTGATGCGGCAGTCTCTTGCGGCCAAGGGCGGCAAGGGCATCACGTTTCTCGACAGCGTCATTGAGCGTCATAACCGCATTATCTTGTCGATTGAAGACTCACACGTACAGCAAGAAGCGCAACTGATTCAGCAGCAATCGGCCAAGGAAGTCAAACTCAATAACCACATTGAGCGGCTGCAGAAGCACTGGAATAGCGTGATTTCGAGCTCTCAGCGACACAACATTGACCTCAAAGAAAAGATTAGCACCTTTGAGCGGTTGCGTCGCCATCATATCCTGGAAATTGAGTCCCTGCGCGACACACAGCAGCGCATACAAGACGCACTGGGCGAGCGACTCAGCAAGGAGCGCAAAGCAGCGGCCGAGAAGCAACGGGGCCGCGAGAAGCGGGCGGCGAATCTGATCACGCGCGAGGAAAACATCTTCCACACGGCCTTCTACCGACGGCTAGAGAATCTGTGGAAGCTATGGGAACTGCGGTGGGAGGAGGTGCGGCTGCAGCTGCGGCTGCGGCGGCACGAGGACAACAACAACGACAACAACAACACCAACAAAAACAACAATACCGAGTACGCGCGCTTCCGGCCATCGTGGCTGCACGATGGCGAGTGTCCGGCCGTGGGCTTTTTGGTGGCCGAGCTGCGCGCCGTGTTGGTGGTGTGCTATGGCAAAGAGACGGTAGACCAGCTGGCGGCGGCGGCAATGGGGGTAGCAGAGGAGGAGGAAGAGGAAGATGGGGTTAGCTTGTGGGAGTGGGAGGAGGAGGATGACGAGGATATTGATTATCATGACTTTGTGCGACCGTGGAAAAAGGCGCGCAAGACGGGGGGGCAGAGTTTGGGGGTACGGTGGCGTTGATTTTTCTTTTTTTTTTGCTTCTTCTTGGACATGTGCATTTCTACAGGCATTTATTTCATTATTAGGTGTGGGTTGGGCTGAGTTGGACTGGAGTTTGGTTACCCATCTTGTTTTACACATAATTTATTCTCATCTACTGCATCAGTCTACTACATCAGCTCCCACCGCGCTATCCATGCAACCTCCCGCCCGACATTCCGCACCACACACAAAAACGCCTCGCGCTCCTGTCGCTTACTCGTGGCCGCGCGGACATCGCGCAGCGCCCAATCAGCGCGCAGCGTCGCCACCGCCGTCGCCTTGCCACACGCCAGCGAATACCCGCCGGCTGTGACAAAGCCCAGCAAGTCGTCGGCGCCGGGACACAGCGTGTGCCCGTTGATGTCTCGGCTGTTTGCTGCTGCTGTTGCCGGCCGCGCCGGTCCGTGGACAAGGTGGGCTGCTAGAGCTTCTTTCTGCAGATGCGCCGGGCCCCGCGGCAGACGGACCGGGTGCCGGGTAGAGGCTGCGGCTGGCCGTGTGGAGCCGGCTGCTAAAGAGAGCCATTGCTGGCGCAGCGTTGATGGGAGGAGATACTTGGCTGGCGGCTGCGACGACAAAACTTCGACGGCATCATTGGAGTGCGACGCTGCTGATCCAGAGCCGATGCTGGGCAACCGATACACACGCGCCGTGGGCTGCGCAATTCCCTGTGAGAAAAACGTCATCTTCACCCGCACCACGCCAAACAGCGGCATTGCCCGCGGCGCCTCTGACCCCAGAAACCGGCGCGCATCCACGGCGACCAGCTTCTCGAGCGAAAACACACGCTCCGCCGGCGACACCTGCACGCACCCGTCAAACAACAGCTCATAGTCGCACGCATACGGCGACCCTATTTCGCCGCGCCGGCCTGCGCCGAGGTTCACCGCCGTCCACGCCGTGCGCTTGCCGGCGGGCCGCTTCTCCCACTCGCGCTCACGCTGGGCGCGCATCTCGCGTTCTAGCGCGGCGCCAGCCCGCGTCGCCGGGTAGTCGCGCGGAAACAGCGGCAGGGCGCGCTCGTCGTGCGCCTGGGCTGTTTCGCGCAGGCCGCCAAAGCGCGGGGTACCGCCGCTGCGGAGCGGCACGTGCATCAGGCTGTACCAGAGGGGCTGCACACACGACCACGGGAGCAGCAGCGAGAAGGAGCCGGTGGCGCGCGTGCCTGTGCCGCAGCGCGTGGCGAGCAGAACCACGGGAATGGGCGGGTCAGAGGGCGTGGGCGGCAGTGGCTGGCCGGGAGTGTGGGCGGATTTGCGACGGTCAATGGTCTTTTTGGTCGGCAGACAGGAGGCGGTGTAGCGTGCGGCGCGGTCCCACAGACGGTACGGCTGCAGATGGGTCTCAGCAGTGGTGTTCCAGTGCTCGAGCGTATCCATTAGAGCCGCCGGGGACGACGGCGCAGCAGCCGGTCGTGGCGGGTAGTGCAGGCGGGCATCGGCAGTGTCAAACGCGAGCACTGCGCCGGCGGGCAGCGTGGCGGGATTTGTCAGGCCGGCCAGGCTGGAAAACATACGGGCGTGGCTGCCGGCCGTGGCCCGGGGATAGTATGGCTTGATGGCGCTGAGGAGGGCGTCGATGGCGGCGGGGCCGGTGATTTCAATGCTGCCGATTTCGTAGCGCAGGTCTTCAATGTACACTTTGGGGGTTTCCATGCGGCGGTGGTGGAGAAGCAGGTCGAACAGCTCGTCAAAGGCAGCGGGATGGATGCGAATAAAGACTTGTCGTTTGTGTGCCGCCGCCTTGTCTGTTTTTGATGCTTCGGTTTCTACTGGATTCCACAGCACCGTTCCCGGACATACGTCCTTGACCACACCGCCCTCGCTCTTGGTCAGCATTCCACTCCAGCTGCGCACGCCCCTTCTCCAGCGTTCGCCGCGCTCGTTCCACAGACTCTCGGCCGTCAGGCCAATCTTCTTCAAGACGCGCTGCACGCCCTGCGCGCAGCCATACACGCCAACAGTGCTCATGTAGCTTGTATCCCAGGCCATGGCGCCGTGGTCCGTCAGCGTGCGGTGTGTGGCGCGGAACGTCTTTTCGTTGGGCCGCAGCGGAATGGCAAAGCGCCACAGCGGCTGCTTGGCGTCACTCATGCGTGCGCGCTTGGCGTGCCAGATGTGGGTGGGCAGCCATGTCTTTTTGACCTGGCGCTTGCGGAATTTGGAGCGGGGGATGAGCGGCTGGTTGAGTGCGTTGCGGCGGATTTTGGGACGTCGGGGGCCGTGTGTGTGCTTTGGGGTGTGGGCAGGTTGTATGTCGGATATCATGGCCGTGTCACCCTGTGCGTCTACTGGTGTGTCCTTGTTTCCTGCTGTATTGCCCTTGGCTGTGTTGCCCTTGTCTACCGCCGCCTTTTCTCGGCGCCGCTTCCGCTTCGCCACCAACTTGGGCACTCTCTTGGCCATCTCCGCTCTAATGCGCGCTCTCGTCGTACGCGGCCTGCGCCGTCTAGCCGTAACACGCGGCGTATTATCCTCATGCATTTCCCTCAGCGCCCGCGCGCGCAGCCGCTTCGGCACACGCGCATGATTATGCGAAGCAGTGCGTCTGCGCATGGCGCGCGGCACGCGCTGAAAGGCGCGCTGCGACCGGCTGGCCTTGCTGAGCCGCATGCTCTCCTCGAGCGCAGCGATTTCGACGTGGCGCGTGGCGAGAAAGGCCGAGAGATCGAGCGCGCCGTTGTGGAGTGCGGCGTCGGCTGGTTGTGTGAGGATGTCGCGTGCATCGCGGCGGGCGCGCAGGCGTTTGGCGGCGCCGGAGGAGGCGGAGTCGGCGAAGTGGGCTTTGCGCTTAGAGGCGCTGTCGGCGCCGGGACGGAGAGGCATCGGGCGGGACATTCAAGGGCTTGAGGAGGCAAGTTGAAGAACCTTTAGAGTATGGCCGGCAGTAATTACACTGGTAGCGTCTGGAAACAAAAGACAGGAAATAAAGTCATCTGGATATGCGCCTAGTCGTCGACACAAATGGCGATGCCTCTTGATTGTTTTGGTGTTGCAGTCAAAAATATCGTACAGGATTACCAGGCCCCACCAAAAATTACACACTGTACAAATAATAGCGGCTTATCGATAAGCGTGTAATCACAAGCTTTCGGGTGTATCATTTTCTGAAAGGCAGTTATTGCCGGCTGGTATGGCATTAATTGCTGATTCTTTGTTTTTCTGATTCTTCATTTCTCTTCAGTTTCTCGATTATTCTCCCTGTTTTCTTGTGTATCAAAGATATTAAGGGTATTAAAGGTATCAAAGGTATTAAAGGTCAACATGCTCCGTCTGCTCCCGTCAGCTGACAAACATAAGGTGAGCCAGCTGCTGCCGTCTGGCTGCTTTCTTTCTTTCCCTTTCCTGTACTCTTTCCTATACATACTGTACTCCATACGGAATAAAACCCAGGTAAATGGAAGGAAAGTGGCAATTAAGGATCCTTCTTCCTTTGCTAAGTCGAAGCTCCTTCCACTTTATCAACCCTGCTCTTGAGCTTCTTTCCATCTTTTTCTATTCACCAGCTTTACTTTTTCTTTTTCTTTTTCTTTTATTTTTCCTTTTCCCTCTTTCATCATCACACTTTAAATCTCCTACACAAAAATCATGAAGAAACTATTCCGGACTAACGAAGCAAATGTGCGGCAGCCGCGCTTCGAGCTTCATCTCAAGGTAAGACCCACAGTTCCCCTGATCTGATAGCCAAGACGTCATCTCCTTCATATCTCCTTCATATCCGCGCCTTTACGCCTTCTACAGCCTCGCCTCTGAGTCTTGCCTTCTTAAAAGTTCATCTCAACATCTCCTCTAACCTCATCCCCCTCCTTTCAGATCTACGACCTCAACAACGTCCCCCTCGTCGCCGGCTGGTCCCTCATCAAATGGAATATCGTCCACTCTATGCACGCCGAACACAAAGGCACCACCGAACGCTGCGCCATCGCCAACCACCGCGTCTACTACTCCTACTCCAAGCTGGTTGGCAGCGTGCGCATCCCCATCGACAAGACCCAGCACCTCAGCGAGTGCTGGCTGCAGCTTGAAGTCATGCAGGAGTACTCGTCGGGCGGCATGCGCGACGAAAAAGTCCCGCTCGGCGTCGTGCGCGTCAACCTCAGCGAGTTTGTTGAGGAGAGCATGACCATTGATGTGTCCATGTCCCGCCGCAGACCCGGAGCAACGTCCGCCCTGACCACTCCTGTCGCCCTGCCCGGCGAGGAGGGCGTGCAGGAGGGCGTGATTCGCCGCTACTTGCTGCAGGACAGCAAGATCAACAGTACGCTCAAGATTGGCGTGCTCATGGTCCAGGTTGACGGCGATCGCAACTACGTCGCGCCGCCGCTCAAGACTGCGCCTGTATTTGGCGGGCTGGCTGGCATCATGGCCGGCGAGACCCCAGAGCAGGCTGATGACAGCAGTAAGCCGGCCTTTCTATACTTCCCTTTGGCCCCTTTGAACTCCCAGCTAACCCTCCCAGAAACTCCTATGATTTCCTACTCCAAGTCCCGCGACCTCGCCGAAGCTGACCTTTACCGTTCCATGCTGGTCGCCTCATGGCACTGCCCGCCCGACGAACTCCGCGCCGACGAAGTCATTGAGGAAATCTTCCACAACCGCGACGCCACCCAATCACGCGCCTTCCAACATCACCACCACCACTTCTCGCACTCATCGCCCATGCCGTCCTCCACCCACCTCTCCGTCGCCGCATACCCCTCACACCGCCGCGACTCTAGTCTGTCCGCCGACGATGGATACTCGTCTGCTGGCTACATTACCGGCTCCGGTGCTGCCGGCACGGATACGCTCCGCCCGGGAGACGCGCGCCGTCTAGCCCGCCACGCACGCCAGGGCAGCGACGCCAGCGGTGTGACGGCCACAGCGAGAGCCAGAAGCAACAGCAACAACCGTCTGACGATCAACCAGGCGAACGTCATGCAGGACCGCATCTCGCGGCACCCGCTGGTCGGTACGTCGTCGGTGCACCGACGCAACATTAGCCGCGGTGACGACTTTGGCGGCATGGGTTTGAGCATGAGCATGGGCATCGGCCGGCGGAGTCGTAGTGGTAGCTTCACCAGTCTGGCGCCGACGGACGGCTCGGGCGATGATCGCGGTCGCGATATGGGACTGAGGTATCGGCCGGCGCGCGAGATTCGCGAGTTTGAGGTGCGTGATAATATGGTGTCGTGGACGATGCCGACGCAGCAGCTTGTTTAGGTTTTTTTTTTTTTTTTTTTTTTATCTTCTTGGATTTGATTGACTTGTAGCAGTGGTGTATTGGCGTTTCTTTTCTTGTTCCTTTTTTTTTTCCCTTCTTCTTTGGCAAATCGTTTCAACTCAGCATACATGGATACTAGTATTTTACATATATTATATTGACACTTTCGCTCTACACATCCTTAGTGAGTTCATTTTATTTAGTCATGAGCAAAACAACGCCATCCGGTTCCGGGTAGACTTTTTTATAGTATCCTCTATTCCCTTTCCCTTTCTCTTTCCTTCTTCCTCCCTTAAGCAGAAATCGAGCCGCGGACACCAGTCTTGGAGCCAACCTCCCGCACCGTAAAGATCACCGTCAGATCAGCGCCCACAGTCACGCTGACCTCAATCTTGCCGTCCTTCTTGACGTCTCTTATCGCCGCCTCAGCCAGCGTGTTGCCCACCTTCCACACCTTCTCGCGCAGGTCCTCGTCGTCCTCGTCGTCGCTGTCGTCGTCGCTGTCGTCCTCAGTCTTCTCGGCCTTGGCCTTGGGCTCCGGCTTGGTCACCTTGATGTGCGTGTTGCCCTCGACAATCTTGACCAGCACGTCGCCGCCGTCGGCCGGCGCCGCCAGGTGCACGGTGCGGCGCGCAGGCACGGCCGTCTCGGGCACAACAATCGGCGTGAAGACCTCCTTGCCGGCAGCGTCGGTCGACACCACGCCAATGGCGTTGGTAATGTGGTTGACAGTGGTGACGGCCGCGTGAGTCGACTGCTCCACGTCCTCCTGCTCGTACTCCTGGATCAGCGACGCCTGCAGCGCAGCACCGCGAGCCTGCAGCTCCGACGGGTTGACGGCCGTGACCTCCGTAGCCGGCGCCTGGATGGCCGTGGTCTCGGGGAACAGCGTCGCCATGTTGTTGGCAATGCGGGGAATGTGCGAGGTGCCGCCCGACATGATGACCTCGTCAACATCGAGCACGTCCAGACCAGCCTTGGTCACCACGCCCTCAATCAGGCGGCTGAAGCCGTCAAACACCTTGCGGCCCAGCATCTCAAAGCGCAGGCGGTTGATGGTGCTGGCAAAGTCCAGGCCGTCAACCAGCGACTCGACGCTGAACGAGGCGTTGGTGCCCAGAGACAGGGCCTTCTTGCAGGCCTCAGCCTCGAGCTTGAGCTTGGCCAGGGCGCGCTCGTTGGTGCGCGGGTCCTTTTGGTGCTTCTTGGTGAACTCCTTGGCGAAGTGGTCAATCAGCACCTGGTCGAGCTGGGCGCCGGCAAACTCGTAGTCGTGCGCCGTGGCCAGCACCGTGTACATGCCGCCGCGCGACGCCACGACCGACACGTCAGAGCGGGTGCAGCCCAGGTCGGCCACGACAATGATCTTGTCCTTGATCTCAGCGCCGGGGCGGGCGTCGTACGCCAGCACCGAAGCCACGGGGTCGGCAATCAGCTGCAGGATTTCGAGGCCGGCGGCGTTGGCGGCCTTGATCAGGGCCTCCTTCTGCTTCTCGGTCGAGTTGGTGGGCACCGAGATGACGGCCGACGTGACCGTCTTGCCCAGGTAGTCGGAGGCGGCGGTGGCGACGCGCTTCAGGTAGCGCGTGGCGATCTCGGAGACGGGCACGGCCGACTTCTCGTCGCCCTCCTTGTCCTGGATGGTGAAAGCAACGCTGTCAGCGGACTCCTCGGGGTGGGCCGAAGCGTGGTTGTGGGTGGGGTCGATGTTCTTGAATCTGGAGGTGGTGGTCAGCTCGATTGGGCTCTGATAGATGATAGATGGCCGAACGGGACGAGGACTGCTTACTCCTGGCCCAGGAAGTCACGGAAGTAGCCAACAGTGTTCTTGGGGTTGCGAACGAAGAAGGCCTTGGCCTGCTGGCCGTAGTACTCCTCGCCGTCGACGTACGACAGGACAGCGGGGATCTGGCGATCTGCATTCAATCAGTTAGTTAGCTTATGTATTCTATTCTGTTGGGTACCGCCAATTGGCCCAATGCCCAATGGCACAGACATCCAGTAAATACGTACCACCATCCTCGTTGGCAATGACCTCAGCCTTGTCGTCAACCGTCACGGCAATCGAGCCGTTGGAGTTACCAAAGGAGATACCAATGGCAACGCGCTCACTAGGAGTCACAGTCTTAGGGGCAGACATTTTGATTTTTTGAAGAGAGAAAAAAAAATGTAAAATAAAATCAACAAGAAAAAGAAAGAAAAAAACTTGTCGAGTCGTCCCTATAAAAGTCAAGAAACGAATAAAGAAAATCTCCCCAGGTTCGTGATATTAGAACAACTTTTCTTTTTTTTTCTTTTTTCGTTTTGGTTATCTCAGCCTGGCTGGTGGCCCTTCTGGATTTTTTTTCCCCCCAATTGTGGGGCTCAGCCTTTTTTTTTTTTCCCTTTTTTTCTTTTTTTTTTTTTTTTTTTGCCCCTCCATCTTTTAGAGCGCAAGTTACAGAACAAAGCCGCTGCTAATGACGCTATAAGGTTGTGCTAAGTTGTCTGTAAACTTTTGGCTTGTGTGGCCAAATTCCTCAGCCTCGGGAAAAGTGCCCCACAAACTTTTTTTCTCAAAGCACAGCCTTGCAGTGCGCCGGATTTGTTATTGAATTTCGGTGTAACGACGACGACATTGCCTCTAGCGATAGTTTCTCTTTATTCTATTTCTTGCCGCTTTATTGCTTTATTTAGGATCGCCAACCCCCAGACAGCCCTTACCGCATACTTCAGAGCCTACATAAGAAATAAAAATAAAAAATAAAATGGCCGCTCAGTTCGTCCTTCCCGGCGATCACATCGACCTCAATGCTGTCCCCAGAAACGAAAAGAAGCCGCTGCGTCTCGGCCCCGGCCTGAAAGTCGACCCGCCAAGCACCCTCGTGCCCACAGTCACTGGCGCGCTTCTGGTCGATACGCGCAAGAATCTGGTGTGGGTTGAGCAAGGCGCCGGACGGGTACTATCCACCCCCCCCCCCCCCCC
>LKBB01000104.1:60623-92777 GCA_001513885.1 Thielaviopsis musarum
CCCCCCCCCCCCCCACCGTCAACCCTCTATACTTCTACTTCTCTACTAACTCTCTCTTTCTAAAGTACGTTGCTTCCGCTGGCGACCTTATCATTGGCACCATTCAGCGCTCCGCCGGCGACCTCTACGTCGTTTCGCTCTCCGACTACACCCTCCCCGCCACCCTGCACAACCTGTCCTTCGAGGGCGCCACCAAAAAAACGCGTCCGCAACTGACCACAGGCGCTCTGGTCTATGCGCGTGTCAGCGGCGCCCATCGTCACATGGACGCCGAACTGGAGTGTGTGTCGGCATCGACCGGCAAGGCCGATGGGCTCGGCCCGCTGACGGGCGGCATGCTGTTCAGCATCTCGCTGGGCATGGCGCGCCGCCTGCTGATGCCCAAGGTGGTGCAGGATGCCAAGATGGTGGTGCTGGAGGAGTTGGGCGCGGGCGGCGTGGCGTTTGAAACGGCCGTGGGCCGGAACGGGAAGCTGTGGGTGGCCAGTGAGCGCATGGCCACGGTGATTGCGGTTGGGCGAGCGGTGGTCGAGGCGGATGAGCAGAAGCTGGATATTAAGTCGCAAAAGAAGCTTGTGCGCAGAATATTGGAGGAGCTCAAATAAGACGAGGAAGAGGGGAAGCAAAAACGCACACGAACATAAAACTCGAGAGGTTTACAACAGGCCATATGGAATATATGGAATAGACTATGGTAGCAGGGCTTTGTTACACAATGATACCAAGAATATATTTTGCATTTCATTCACTTCACTTCAAGTCAATAGGCACGCTTGTAGAGGGAATCAAGTTTCTATTTTATCATGCAATGGTAATATAAAGCGCTCAGCGCTCATATTACAATGTATAGGCCCTCCAGAGAGCCTAAAAATGACCATAAAAAAACAAAAAAAAAACAATGACAACAGTAGGAAAAATCAAGAAAAAGAAACCCCGCTAAATGTAAAAATACTGTAAGAGTTCCATCGCTCTTTAGTGTAGTATAACTTGGACAAAGCCAGATGGCTATAAAAAAACGAGTCAACAACTTTGAGTTGGAATCAAATAAAACCCAAAGAAATAAATAAATAAAAAAAAGCTGAGAAAAAAAGGTTAAATGGCCGATGCAAAATAAGAGAAAAAAAAAAGTCGACGTATGCTCGATAAGTTGCTTTGATTCTGTAGATTTTTTTTAATGTGTTGGACGTAGATATGAAATGCAAACAAGTGATAATGCGTTGGAAATCTTTGGTCGTAAACTTGTCGTAAGCCTTCATGAAGTTGAAAAAAAAAAAAAAAGAAAAAGAAAAAGCAAAGCGTGAGAGGAGAGTAAGGAAAAAAAAAAGAAAGAAAAAAGAAAGAAAAAAGAAAGAAAAAGAAAGAGAAGCAAAAGTAAACAATGGAACAAGCAAAGAAAAAAAAACAGTCATCCCGACGCCCAATACATCCATCAAAAAAAGAAGAAAAAACAAATATGCCAAAATACAGAAAAGAAAAATAAACAAAATGCCAGAAAAAAGTCGGCAGAGGCCAAAGCTCGCACGAGACAAAGGCAAGACAAGACAAGCGGCCAGCATCAAGCTAGGACCAAAGAATACTGGGCCACATTCAATGCATCAAGCAGACTGTGAACCCAAAGGATAAAAAAAATAAAAAAAGAGAGGAACAAAAAAGAGTGACAAGAACAAGCCGCGCGCAAGAAAATAAAATATACTGTCGTTTTACATCTTATCAGACTCATCGACAACGTCAGCCTGGATATTAGAGCCCGGGCTGCAGCCGTGGATGTTTGACATGTGCCGACGCCAGTTGTCCTTGCGCGGAAAGCCCTTGCCGCCAGCGCGCGAGTATGCACAGCCCTGTTCGGTGCAGTGGTACTTGCGCGTCTGCTTGTGCTTGTCGTTGATGTGGCGCTCGAGATGTGTCTTGGTGCCGAAGCGCTTGCCGCAGTTATCGTGTGTGCACTCGTGAGGCCGCTCGTGGTAACGCTTGTGGTGGCTGTTGAGAAAACGTGATTGTTAGCATGTGACCAGATCAAGGGATATCGTTTAGCGATTTCACTGGGAGGGGGGGGAGGGGGAAAGGGACATACTTGAGCTTGTGGGCCTGGTCAAACTCGCGCCCACATTCCTCGCACTTCAGCGGCGCAGGAACTGGTGATGAATGGGGCATGAACGAGTACGGTGACGTCATGTCGTTCATGGGATGCACTCTGGGCGAAGGAGTTGCAGAGATGCGAGTCTCGGGAGTGTTGACGATAGAAGGAGCCGCAGGAGATGTGAGGTTGTAAGGCGACGAGAGGCCTGGGTGGTATTCAGTCGATGCATTGCTAATGGTGTAGCGGTGACCTCCGTACGACATCTGTTGTTGGGCAGGCTGCTGCTGAATGAATTCGGCCAGGTCAAAGTCGCCGGGCAGAGGAGCGTTGATGGGCATGTTGCCCATCATCATGTGCTGAGGCAGCTGGCCGTACGAGGCAGAGATGCGCGGCTGGTTGTACATCATGGCAGACGAGTCGGGGTCCATGTTGTTCATATCGACAAAGGGCTGGTAGGTACCGGGTTGTCCAAGAAGGAGCTGCGGGTTGTAAAACTGAGCGTACGAGGCGTCCATAAATTGGTCTCCGTTGGCCTGGGGAGGCGACGGTAAAAATTCAGACGGAGGAGCGGCGGATGAAGCAGGAGCCTGCTGCTGCTGGTTCCAGAGCTGGGGCTGGGACTGAGGTTGAGTCTGAATTTGAGGCTGCTGGGATTGGGTTTGGGGCTGATTGGGAGCCTCAAAGAGGGAATGGCGCAATCTTTGTTGCAATTGTGATTGTTGGTTCTGGAGAATGGAATTGAGATCCAGATTGGCGGCGGCGGCGGCGGTGGTGGTGGTGGTGGTGGTGGTGGTGGTGGTGGCGGTGGTGGAGGTTGGAAGAGGCAGAAGACCGGCTTGGTGTAATTGTTGTAATTGCAGTTGTTGTTGTCGTAGTAGATATTGCTGATTGATATTGTTCGAAGAAGAAGATGTAAGATTTAATTGCGGCGGCTTGGTGGTGTTCAAAAAATCTTCCGAAAAAACATCTGGAGATGCGGCGGTCGCCATTGATATAGGCGACGGGAAAGCATTCGCATTTGAAGATGGCGGTACTAAAGAACTTGAGGCCTCAACGTCATAGTCACTAGCATAGTCACTAGCCAGGAACCCCTGTCCGGTTGTGTTTGTTGCTGTCACACCCTGGGGGTGTAGGTAGTTAGCTAGCAGCGGGTTTTGGGAGGGAGCCAACTGGACACCCTGCTGTGGCGGCTGTGCACTAGGAATGCCAGAATTGGAAGAGTCTTGCTGCAAGGATGCACTATAGCCCTCGGCTAGAGCGCTATTGGCGCCGCTGTAGCCCGCGTTCGAGTTGCTGCCAAGTCCGCCGCTGTGGTTGTTGTTGCCGTTGTTATTGTAGGCATTAACAGCGGGAGCAGCCACACCTGGCTCGTCCACGCCACACACATTCAATCTGCCCAGAGACATGTTGCCATTTTCTGCACCAATGCCGCCTAGGTTCAAGGAATCAATAGAGATGCCCTGCTTCTGCGCAGCTTCAACCAATTCAGCGAAAGCGTCTGCCTCTGCCTTGGCCTTTGCAGCAGCATTGTTAGCGCTATCAGTAGCAGTAGTAGCGTTAGCGTTACCACTGGAAGCAGTGTTCTGGTCAAGGCCCATATTGAATCTCCACGTGTGCTCGCTTTCAGTCAGCCCTCCGGGGCCTACAAGCGCTGTAGGGTTGACAGTCCCGGCATCCTGGAAAATGCTGCTGCCGTTGGCCCCTAGCGAGCGCGAGCCTTGTGTCACAGAAACATCGGCGCCGGCGGGCACGGGCGATTCGCTCGGTTTCCGAGACGTGATGGAGGCAGCGCTACCGTCGTTTGCTGCATTCTCAGTTGCACCGCTTCCAGAACGTAGACCTTGGGCGAATTTGCGCATTGTGCTAAACAGCAACGAGTCTCTTTTGAGGGATTCATCGCCGGCTGTACGGATCTCAAACATGCCAGGGTCTTGTGGTCCGTTGGTGTCGGTGGCTTCGAGTCCAAAGGCAGAGTTGGGGACATCGAGCGAGTAGTACGTAGCGTTGAGACCGGTCGTGGGAGTAGGATAGTCGGTAGGTGCATTAGAGGGTTCGTCTTCGGGGTTCGGTGCGGGTTCATCGCTATTTAATTGGGACGAGAGAGAGCGGGATTGTTCTTGAGAGCCAGAGTCGTTGGAGTTGCGGGAGTCGTTGGAAGTATCATCGGAAGAGCGCGACCTTTGCACCGAGTGGCGAGCGCCATCCTCTGACGCTTCAGAGCCAGCATCAGGCCCTAGAGCCGGTGCATTTTCGGACGGAGGCGACGAACTACTATCGCGCTTTTTTGCATTTGCTCGAGCTTTTTTCCAGTGGTTCCAGCCGAGTCTAACGGTCCTGGCCACAAACGGATAGGCGATGAAGAATACAATCGAAAATCCGACTATGCTCCCTACGCTGACGCCTGCAATGCCGCCTGTACTGAGGTCTCGTTGTGCCATGGCAAGCGACCCTGTAGTATTTCCTGCGCCGGCAGATTGGCTAGAACCAATTACTGCACTTGGTCCCCACGATTTTAGGCCAAAAATGGTTTGCAGAATATCAGCAGGGCCGCGCCGGAGAGGATCGGCGAGCAGCGACGGTGGGGCCATTGTCGACGGAGACAGGACAGGACAGGACAGGCTAGGGCGGCGACAGCGGTAGCGGCAGCGGCAAGTCGGGTCGAAGTCGGGTCGAAGTCGGGTCGAAGTCGAGTCGAAACAAATTCGGATCAATTCGGAAGAAAGCGCAAAGGCTGCCTTGCGCAGTGAGGCTAGCTCACAGGGTTCGGAGAGGTAATTGCAAAATGGAGGTAGTAAGGTATGATGCAGGAGATGCAGATAGATGCAAGGAGAGTTGCTCAGCCTTGTTGTGTGGTTCGTGGGGCTTCTTTGGAGAGTCAAAAGGGAAGTCCGAAAAATGCAGTGCTGTAAGTAGTAACTGTACAGCGCTGTGCTTTACTGCGCTGCGCTATGCAAATACAGTATTTTTGGTCGCCTTGTCAATCAATCAATGCGCTGGGCTTTGTAATAACAGTAAAAAATTGAGCGGCAACAAAATAAATGCGCTTTTAGGAGAAACAAAAATTAAAATATTAGAAAAAAGAATAGAGCAAAATGTAGATGGTTGAATAGAAGATGGAAATGTCAGAATTAGATACAAAGTGAAAACTTCTTCGCGCTTGAGGAGTTTAGAAAGAAAGAAAAGAAGAAGAAAAAAAAACAGGTTTGATAGAGGGAAATCCAGTTCTGCGAACAAAAGAAGCAGTCCTCACAGAAAATTGACCAGTAAAAGGCTGGACAAAAGTTGAAGCTAAACGGAATAATAAAAGCTCCCCAAGCTAAAGCTTTTGCTTCGGGTTCCGCGTCCGCTGAAATTGGGCTATAGGCCTCCAGAAAGCCCGGCAATATACTAGCAGCTAAAAAGAAAATCGGATCCTAGGGTGGATAGCTACCCACTCTACGCTCCAAAATTTGCAGGTGTTGTTTCGTTTAGGGTCAAAGAGCCTCCAAACTAGGCGTATACGCCGCTCGTTATGTTTCGAGCTGTGATTCTTGGCCTAGTTTTGGTTCTGCCCTCTTTCTTCTCTTCTACTGCACTATTTCTTTCTTTCTCTACTTGCTCTTAACTGCCGACTGACAGACAGCCTGTTGTTTGCAAAACCCGGGCTGTCCTACATCTTACTAGAGAAACAGCAAAACACAAACAGCCCATCACTGCAGCTCCGGCTTCAGCTTAACTTTAGCTGATCCCAATTTATTAGTTCACCATATCTCAATGATCTCAGTGGATGGTCTTGGACGGCAGGACTCATCATAAAGGGGCTCCCTTATTGAATGGGACGCCGTTCCGTCGTGCCTCTCAGTTAGTTCAGGGCTGATCCAAACCTTGGAATCTATCAATTAACATGGACGAGGGTGCCGGCGGCGGCCTCCAATGCTTTAATGAAAGCAGCACGAATTTTCTGGCTCTTCTAGCCGCTCATCAAGCTTCTCCTGTAGGCACCAATATTATTTTCAACCAGTTCTTGCCCTTAATTGGGCTAACAATTGTTGGCCACTACAAAATTTCAATACTAGCGGCTCACTATCACCATCACTACTACCACTACCGCTCCTATAAAAAGTTATACAGGGTTACACGTATTTTCAAACCCTAACAGAGAGCAATTTCACGCTTCTTTTTTTGTCTTTTATTCTTACTGTGGCGTTTTAATAACATCAGCGGCGTGCATCTATCTAATTTAGGCTGACGTTTGATTTAGTCGATAGTCGACGGCAAATAGCATTCATCGCATCGTATCGCCGGCTTAAAGAAAGACATCGGGATTCCGAGTAAAAGGCCTAGTGTGCTTTAGTGGGTTTACATGTGAATGCTGTTGAGCGGGACTCGGTAACTTGGAATCGGGGCTACTGGGGCTTAACTGGCGGCATTTCGGGCGTTTCTTTATTTTTTTTTTCTTCTTTTTTTTATACTGTGTACTTCGTACGTAGTAGAATTAGAATTGACAGCTTATGCCACTCTGCTTTGTTGCCATGCGCTGTAACAGTTTTCCGCAGCAAAAGTCTACTGAGCGATGCAGCTTTGCTGTGCTCTACGGCGTGCCAAGTTGTAAAGACAGAACTCGCCCACGCCGTAAGGTGGGGCGCAGTGTGGCTGAGCATTGTCGTAGCCAGCTGAGCAAAGGTGAGTTAAAAGTTTCTATTCAGTTGTTTTGTTATGTCATTTTTTTTTTACACGCAAAAAAAAAAAAAAAAAAAAAAAAAAAAACCCCAAGCTAGGGGTGGGAAGCGAGGAGCGATGACGCTGTAAAAACATAGGACAGGGGGCTTGGTTGGGTTCTCGTTCTATATTTGTTTTCTACTAAGTACGTAGCACGGCCCAGCGCCCAAGTTGGACAAAAAAGAGCAAAAAATATCAGCTTTAGGCGAAAAGGCGGTCTTCAACATTAGGCTTCGACTTCCCGTGACACCCAGCGACAGTGACGCCACACTTGGAGTTTAGCCAAGACCCCTATGACTTCATCTCCGGGCAACTAGTAGTGCAAATAGTACTTGTAGAACGCAGTAGTAGTAGGAGGAGGAGCGGAGTTGGCTTGCTCTATGGAGTGAAATGCAAGCTGAACTCCGGCCGGTATTTTTTTTTTCTTTTCTTCATCCAATCTGTCAGCAAAGTCTACGGTTTTCTATTCTGTTCTTTCTGTATTATTCATTCTTACGGCATAAAAATGAACTTCCGCTCACACCCCTACCAGACCGAGACATGCTGTAGGCAAGGAAAATAAAAATAAATATAGAATAGCATAGAAGACAGCAGAATAGCGACGCACAAAGAAAGTCACACCCCGTCGCGGTGAAATCTGCAAGCCGACGCACAAACATGGCCGATACAGCTCAAAGTCAGCCTTAGCCTTGCTACTTTAAATCCTGCCAAGGGAAGACTCTTTGCGACTCAACCCATTTTCTTTCGTCTGGTTGCTATTTTTCTCATGGTACACTGTAAATCCCCGGCTTTGGCGCGTGGCGGATTAACCGACTAATCAGATCTCATAAAGTAACATGTAAGCTCCCGGAGCAAGCCCAACAGCGATCGTCAGCCAGAGCCGAGACAAGTGCCAGACTCGCTATGCACTGACTGACATTGATTCATAGCCCATACCATATCTCTGGCTCTCTTTTTAGACACCGCCCTCGGAGCCTGCGAGAAACCATGGTTGGTAGTTCCTTTGGGCAAGTAACGACATGAAACAAGCTGTAAGGTTTTACCGAAACGCTACTTATGCAGATAAGGCATTCTTACCCAAAGTCCGGCGAGGCAGAGATGGAAAAATATCACCAAATATTCTGCATTACCAAGCAAACAGGCATAAAGAATAGACGTGTAACGATGCATGCTGGGTCTTACCGTTATAAGTAGTGTTAAGGTGTAGAGGTTGAGAGCCGGCAGTCACAGCGCCCTCTTTTCTCTTCCGGAGCTACAGCTCCAAATACAGCTTTACCCCCTGCTTGGCCGCCCAGAACCAACACAGAGTGTGGATGCGGCATGAAGTTTTGTTTTCTTTTTTTTTTTTTTTTTTGTAATTTTAGTCATCTGTCAGGTCGGTCCTCACTAAACGACTAGGCTTCCAAGTAAAACAACAAAGTTGGAAGAGGACTCCAATTATCAGGATTATGCACCTGCATTTCACATGCAAAAAGAGCAAGCGAATATCAGACGCATATGGTACTGGGTGTTCTTTTACTCTGGACATGGCTTGTTTAGAGGCCAAAGCTCCTCTGGAAAGGCGGATCGTAGTTAGATGGATCATCTGGTGCTACTATCGCAAGGCTGAAAAGACAAATTCCAACTAACAAAGCATAAAAGTCCAGAAAAACAACGTGAGCGAGAAACAATCGGCAAACGCATGAATGTTGGGCTTGTGGCCGGGGTGGCAGTGAATAGCAGACCGAGCTTTTTTTTTTTTTTTTTTTTTTTTTTTGGGCTGCTATATTGAGCCTCTTGTTCCAGGGGTGTTGGTGCTTTTTGCTGGGTCGCTAAGAGCTTAATCAATGCATGTTTGGTCGCGTGGCCGGATTTCGTTGACGGCTTTTTCTTTCCAAGCCATGTATGTTTATCTTAATGATGTGCTTCTATAGCGAAGAGCGAAATAATTCAGCATATGGCAATCAAAAGTCAGCCTTGTGTTGGTGTCTCTCAGCCTATTTGCATTGACTGAAGAGTCGTTTGCACTAAAGATCGACGGCATTATATGCTATGTTTAACACTTTTAGAAGAGAGATGTGCCGCTGGTTGGGAGTAGGTGTGTGATCGGCGCTGCGGTAGACAACTAAAAGTGCACAGAAATATCTCAAGAGCCAGTTTTATAGGCTTAGGCGTAGGGTGCTATATAGCTCGACCTTGGCAAAAAAAAAAAAAGCACCTATAATAGTGGGCTTGTCAGGCTCTGGTTCTCAGTAGTCTAAATACAAATTTTGCTGTGCCAACTATTCTCAGCCTGTTCATCCCCAAACTAACAAATGAAAAAGTTACACACAAACTCTAAAAATACTATTAAGCAAGCTGTCCCATGCTGAATCGTGAGCTTTATTGGTCTAGATGTCGATAACGCCACAAGGGCCGACACACAGCTCCCAGCATGCAGCCCACGTACTACTAACTATCCAGAGCCTGCTAGAACCATCCGAGCTGAGTGCCAGTTCGTGTTGCAGTTGCATTCGTTGTCTCGCGTAATAACTCCAAGGCCTCATCTCTTCTAAACTCATGGAATAGTCGAAACATCTAGCAGCAAAAGCTCAAAAGAGACCAAAAACGCCTTATTCAACTTGGCATATGCTAGCCCAACAAACGCAAAGGTCAAAGTAAGGGTACTGCCTAAACGAGTAAATATGTTGTTGGAGACAAGGCCAGCGGCCTCCCATTGTTTGCTCGCTCCAGTGGTTTGTGCGATGCGATCCAGGGATCCGGAGAGAATGCCGGCTTTTTTCACTGTTTATTTTTACTTTTTGATCTTTAAATTTTTCTATGTGCGTTCTGTCGCTTGCTGTAATATAGCGCTGTTGTTACTGGCTCGGGCCTTATCGCCAGCCCTATTGTCCGCCAATGGGTTTTTGGGGGGGGATGCTGCTGTAAATGATGGATTTTGGGTCTGTTCTTTTTTTTTTTTGACAGGCTAAGCCACAAACTCCCGACTCATTTTAGACAGACCCCCCCCTTCTTTATTTGGAAGACACGCCCATCATACTGGCTTCGCCTTTTTTTCCCTCGTTTCTACTGCTTTGCTGGATCCCACCATCCATTTATCGCTGTGTACTGCGTAAAGTGATAGGCTTTGACTTGGCTGTGGGTCGGCTGGCTCACCAAAATGCAAGGCGTTATCCTTCATGCAGGTCCAAGTATGGCTCCGAGGCTGTTCGTATTGGATTGGACTGGATTAAACATACCGTCCATTCTAGTCTTTCCGCTCCGCTCGTTTGTCTGTCGGATGATGCAGTGCAGCTTAGCTTAAGCCGATGCTACGTTGCTAAGTCGCTGTGTGCCATTTGCAGTGACTCTTTCCCCCCCCCCCAAAGGTTCTGCGCCACTGTGCCTCGCTTCTCTGCAAGTTATCTGCATTTCTTGGCCACTCTATCTCTGTAGCCTTCTTCTTCTTTCCAGGATAGCTTCATCTAGTAGGCCAACTGTTCAGGTGCTAATCGCCACTCAAGCCCCAACACAATATTCTGTCAGCATCCAAGGCGAAACTCCGTTTTGCCTCACGGCCATAAGCTTTTGCTAGTTCAAGGGACTTTATTCGACATGGCCATTTCGAATCCACTAAACAGTTGTTCAAACAGTCATTAGGCATCCATATGAGAATTAGTCAGTTAAATATTCACATGATCAAGATGCTAAAATATACACCGTAGTTGTCTTGATACAATTTCAAATCAGCGACGGACTTCTTAGTGCCTTTCCAGCGGGTTCTGGGAGGAGAATCCTATAGCGCATATCACGTGTCGTATATCAGGGTTATATTTAGGGTATGGGTATAGGGTCGCCATGTTCGTAATTACAAGTCTAAGTATGCCTCCGTCATCGCCAGTTTTAGTAAAAGATCAAATCAATATGCTTCTCCTCATCAATGTAGCGCTCCTGAAGCTCCTTGCGGGCCAGAAAACTCGCCAGCGGCATCATGGTATCCTTCATGTCCATGACGCCACGCTTCTTCTGATCAATGTACGACGCATCGACCACTATCCGCTGCAGCTTATCCAGCTTGAGCGCACCTATAGACAAGTTGTCAGTTACGTTTCAGTTCTTTTACACCACTTGCAGCCTAGCCTGCAGCTGGTACAGAATACATACCGTTTTCAATCAGCTCCGACAGCCGCGCCGGAGTTCCAACACCCATGCCCACCCGCTGCTTGGACAGGAACGACGCCTGCTCGGCCACCTTCATGTGCTTGGCAAACAGCTTGGCCACGGCGCAGTTCTTGCCCTGGAACTTGCGCATAGCGCGGACAACATCGGCCGAGCGCAGGCCGGCGCCAGCGACAATGAGCGTGTGCGGGCTGCCGGGCGTCTTGTCTGCGCGGGACAGCAGCTCAGGCTTGGCGGTGAACTTTTCCACAAACTCAGGCATCTTGTCGGTGATTCTGGTTTCCTCCCATGACGAGGTATCCTTAATGGCGTTGGCTATTGGTGTGTTAGTTGTTGGTTGGCTGATCTTTGGGGAGGGGGGAATGGGATGGAACAGGATGGTGTACCGGAGATGGTCAGGTCGGCCAGCTCAATGGGACTCAAGTCGGCACCGAAGCGCGTGACTTGTTTAAGGTAGTGGTCGGCTACAAGCTGCGCGTCGAGACCCTTGAAAAGTTGGTTGACCTTGAGGTCCATATCAAGCAGGTCGTTCTCCTCCTCTCTCGACTTGTTGCCTCTGCGGCGGCGCTTGTTGCGCGACGGCTCATCGCTCTCGAGAGGGCGCTTATTGGTGGTTTTGGACGACATTTTTGGGCGCTGTGAAAGGGGAAGCTGCATTGGTAGGGCTTTATTGAAGCGTGCTTCTGATATGTGCACTGCTTTCTAAAGGAGATAAGATCACTCAGGGCCGGGGGAGTGGAGTGAAGCTGGAATGAATGTGCGATGGGACTAGAGGTCGATGAAGCAAGGCCGATACTGAATATGCAGTAGAAACAAGACAAGTGCCGTCCAAGTCAAGCCGATACTTTGAATGTATACGAGTCTCTTGAGACAGAAAGCTTCGTTTTTTATAAAGAGAAATACAAACACAAACGTGATATATCAAAATGCGCAGGAAGTCCACGATTTACGTTGGTCGCTTTTCTTAGTTGTCGCAAATTTTTTGAAGGCGAAAGAAGACCCTAGTCGTCTAGTCAAATACAGTGTATATACTGTATACTGGTGCTGTTGTGGACCTCTATTCAGGCCATGGCTCTGAGAGCGCGACCCGCTGAAACCAGCCAACATCACAGTGCGATTGCCATGCGCTAGTGTCAGCTTGGACTGACACATGCGTGCACAAGTTACGCAGGTGTGACTTTTTGACGTATTATTGTACTCCATAGTAAAGTTTAACAAAGTCAGGCTGATTTTAAGCATCACAATCAGGGGAAAAACTTCATGTGTTGATTAAGCGATTCACAGCAAGTGTCTGGGGTGCTGAAAGTCGGCGTCTCATTTCAGACTTTTGGATGAAATTTGTAGAGATTCAAGCTTACGAAGAGTGCGAGCCCAAAAAGCGAAATAACAGCTTCAGGACAAGAAAGGAGGCCAAAATAAAGACATAACCGACCAGAGTACTGCACAATAGAAGGTCCCGAGTCCCTTTTTGGACTCAGACCTAGCGTTGTCAGCCAGTCCTTCCATTTAGGTTTCTACCAAAAGGCCGAGGGGGGTTTAATACAAATTCCCGGGTTAACCAAAAAGATTTGCGAGACCCGACGGAGGAGACACAGCGGTCGCGAAGGCCAAAGGGATACAAAACTCAGGGCCACCGGAAGAAGATCACCGCGAGGGTTCCGCTTGACTTGGGGTTTAACAGCCGGAGAATTGGCGCAGAAGAACTGGAAAAGAAAAAAAGAAAAAAAAGAAAAAAAAGACTGGAAGAAGAAGAACCGAGCCTGCCAATTTTCCAGGTTTACCAAGTCTGTGGAACTGGAACTGTGGGCTTGCAGAATTACGTGCAGAAGGGAAGTTGTTCTTGTACTCAGTGCTGATTGTGTTGCGTTTGGGATCGTCAGGGCTCTGTAATTTGGTTTTGATTTTGGTTTGGTTAGCGCCCGCCAGGTCCAGGGGGCTCTGCCTTCTGAAAAAGAAGTTGTCCCTTTCTTTAAAGCCCTTTTTGCTTGCTGGTTTCTTTCTGCATAATGCATTTAGGCGACCACGGCCCCTGTGTCTTTGGCTCTGCTTTGTCTCTAATTGTACAAGAGGCTTGCTTCTTGGCCTATTTTTTTTTTTTTACTTGTGTTTTTACTTGGTCGGCCTTGATACGAGCCGGACAAAGAAGCACAATGATCAATGCAGAAACCGAATAATAGAAACCGAGCAAAGCAAGTAAAAAAGGAAACCAAACTGGCTGCTTCTTGCATCTGCATTGCCTCCTTCTACCCTGCCTGCCAAAATACAGGCCTCAGCCTTGCTTTCTTTCCTTCTTGTAGATTATACTATAAATACAAATGTTCCCACTTTCGCCAGCGTATACGTAACTGTCTGTTTATAGTAGTTCGTTCTTTGAACCTGCACTGAACAACGAG
Source organism: Thielaviopsis musarum (assembly GCA_001513885.1). NCBI lineage: Eukaryota > Fungi > Ascomycota > Sordariomycetes > Microascales > Ceratocystidaceae > Thielaviopsis > Thielaviopsis musarum. Next base: position 73,929 of record LKBB01000104.1, read on the forward strand.
GCTGTGCTTTTCCTTTTCTTTTTCTTCTCTCTTTCTGCTTTCTTTTCCCTTCACTATCACATTATATTATTTCTTCTTGTTTTCTGCTTCCTTTTTCCATCGTCATCCGCTCTTTCTGTGCCGCCGCCCACCATTGACGTCAAAACTGCATTTGAAACAGCAGTAAGCACAGACCCAATTGAACCAAACTCAATCGACAAATTCTAGTGGGAATATTAGTGGCATGCCCACTGTTTATCCTGCTTAAAGCTGTCCTAAGCTTACTGCGACTTGGCTGTTTGCTCGTTCGTTCAATTCAATCAACCAATCTGCCCTCTTACTTTACTCACTTCTTTTTTTTTCTTGAGAGCCGCATTTTCCATTATCAGTGTCATTTTGAGGAAATTCACTCCCGTCATCAACTTGACTTGGTACTCAACGCAACCCCGAATTCGACTTCAAGACGCCACTACGACAATCACCCAATCGATCGGCTTGGAGATAGAACCTTGTCTGTCTGCATCTTTATTGTCTTATTTTTGTCCCTTGGTCTCTGCTCCCCCACACAGACGCAGCGCAGCGCAGCCCAATTTCAGCAAAGCCCCATTGACGTGCTTCGCCTTCTTTTATTGGGCCATTATCTCGTATCCCGTTGCCGCAACCACCGCAAATCTGGAGCCGCTGCCGACCGATCCGGAATTAGAATTGGAATCGGCCATCGCCCACCGAAGCAACACTTCCTATAGTCGTTCTTTCTCTCCTACTCGGCACCGCTCTTGACCCTTTCCACATCGCACGCCATACTATGGCGCACAGCAGAACAAGCATGTTTGTTGAAGCCGACTCATCCTTGGACCTCACGCTCGGTGCCTATATGGGAACCAGCGCGCCTGCGTCCGACGATGCCAGTGCAGCCCTTCGCCGCTCCAGCGACGGCGAGCAGTCCGCAGAGAAGAGCCCTCAACAGGTGCTAGCTGAGAAGAAGGTCAACGAAGTTTTGGGCTCCGAGGTGAGCATCATATTGATGTCCTAGAACAGCAAGACTCCTGCGGAACTAACAAACGCTAGATTGCGATCTCAACTATGCTTAGCCGCTTAAAGCAGAGCATTGGAGCCGCCAAGGTACGAAGCCTTCTTTCTATTTGCCAACAGATAAACGTGCTTGTACTGACAATCTCTGCAACAGGAATTCGCCACTTTCCTCAAGAAGCGCTCGCTACTCGAAGACGACTATGCCCAAGGAATAAAGAAGCTGTGCCGCGCGACCCAAGACAACATGCACCGTCCCGACCACAAACAAGGCACCTTTGCGCAGGCGTACGAGGAAATGGTCGGCATCCAGGACCGAATGGCAGAAAATGGCATGCTCTTTGCCCAGATACTCTACCGCATGTCGGAAGAGTTGACAGAGCTTGCCACGACCACGGAGCGCAACCGCAAGACATGGAAGTCAACGGGTCTCTCAGCTGAGCAGCGCGTTTCTGACTTTGAGGCAGCCATGCGCAAGTCCAAGTACAAATACGACACTCTGGCCGAGGAGTATGAGCGCGCAAAGACTGGCGACGTCCGCCAGACGGGCAAGATGTTTGGCTTCAAGGCGCCCAAGTCAGCCGCCCAGCAGGAAGAGGATCTGCTTAAAAAGGCACAGGCTGCCGACACCGACTACAAGACGCGCGTGCACACGCTACAAACAGAAATGAGCGAGCTGATCTCGAAGAATCGCCCCGAAGCTGTATCGGCGTTACAGGATCTGGTGCGCGAGTCGGATTCCGGACTTGCCATGCAGATGCAGAAGTTTGGTAGGCATAATCATAATCATAATCCGCTCCAGGCTGGCGCATGATAAAATGAGGAATTATAAGCTAACAGGTACCGGAATATTAGCTACTTACAACGAGAAGCTGCTCCTGAGCAACGGTCTCTGCGTGAGCCCGCTCAATGCCGAGTTGGAAGGCGAGAGCTCACACAGTCTTCGCGAAGTGGTTGCAGGGATCGACAACGCGAAAGATTTGCAGGAGTTCCTGGTGTCACACCACCCCAAGATGCCTCCGGCGCATCCCATTCCCAGCTATGAGCGCCACCCGGTACGTTGTCTTGTTAGTGGTAGAGTCGTCTGTATGGATAAGAAGACTAACACCGTATGATTTAGGCTCTGGGCCCTTCCCCTGGCGGTATGACGTTCACTACCACGCCCAACCAGTCCACCACATCCTTTGCGCAAATGTCGCCGCCGGCCAACTATCCCCGCCCCAATTCCAACCAAAATGGCGTCATGAGCCCCAACTCGTTCCAGTCGCAGCCGCTGGCTAAGTCCGGAGCGCAGCAGAATTCGTCGACAGGTCACTCACGGAACTTTAGCATGGCCTCGATTCTTGGACGCGAAAGGGCCGAGCCGCCAACCTCATCGTCGTCGTCGACCGGGCCGCCGATGGGGTCCCAGCCCCTGGGAAATAGCAGTTCTGTGACTGCTGGGCCCAGTGTCAATATGTCTCAGTCTGCCCAGCCACAGTCGCCATCGGGTCCCAGCCATGTTACACAGCTTTCGAGCAGCTCTCACCAGTCTCAATCACAATATGGCTCTGCGCCAGTGTCTTCAACTTCTGCAGGCAATCGGGCGTCGATGCTGCCATCGCTGAATGGTACTAATAATTCGAACATGCGCTTTGGCCCCAACTCTAGCTCTGGTGCTGGCGCTAGCTCTGGCTTAAGCGGTCCTCCTCAACTCGGCGCACTGTCTTTCCAGAGCACAGCTCCTTCTACGCTGGGCCAATTTAACCCCCCCACATCACCCACTGGTCCTCAGCTGCCGCATATTCCTCTGCCTTCACAGCTTCCCTCGGAGTCTACTTCTGCTTCTACTTCTGCTCTTGATCCTGCTCCTACTCTTTCTTCTGGCGCCGCCCCGCCTCGACACGGTACTAGCAACAGCATCAGTGTTAACGAAACACTTGGCAGCCTTGATATTTTGGCTGCGCCACTTGCTCCCGCCGCTCAATCTACGCAGTCGCCACTGCCCGGCTCCAACTTTGGCTTCTACAACCTGCCTCAACCCTCGTCCCCTCCGACCGCCGCCGCCGCCACAAACGATATGTTGCCCCCTAATCCGTACGCTCAAGCGCCGCCGTACAACCCCAGCAGCATGCTTGAGGTCAACAACAAAAAGGTGTTTGGCCTGTCGCTAGAGCAGCTATACGAGCGCGACAGTCTGGCAGTTCCCATGGTGATCATCCAGTGCCTGCAAGCCGTGGATCTGTACGGCTTGAGCATGGAAGGCATTTACCGACAGAGCGGCAGCATGGCGCACATTTCTCGTCTGAAGACCATGTTTGACACGGACTCTACCGTGCCACAGCTCGACTTCCGCGTGCCCGAGAACTTTTTCCACGACGTCAATTCGGTGACGGGTCTTTTGAAGCAGTTCCTGCGTGATTTGCCTGATCCTTTGATGACGCGCGCCAACCACCAGGCTCTGATTGAAGCAGCGCGTGAGTTTTTCTCTTTTTCTTTGCCCTTCTCTTTAATTTGCTCTTCTCTTTTTCCACTTTGCCTCTCACGCGTCCATGTTTCTCTCCTTTGTTCCCCTGATCAAGATGCTAATCAGTACTACTCTAGAAATCGAAGATGATACGCTGCGCAGAGACACGCTGCACGCCATTATTAACGGGCTGCCCGATCCCAACTACGCCACGTTACGTGCCCTGACACTGCATCTGCATAGAGTGATGGAGCAGTCGCACGTGACGCGCATGAACTCGCACAACCTGGCGGTCATTTTTGGCCCGACACTGATGAGCTCGTCGGACCCGAACGCTACTGTGTCTGATGCCGGCTGGCAGATTCGCGTGGTTGACACCATATTGCAAAACACGTACCAGATTTTTGACGATGACTGATCTGGGTAGGGTTGGACATTTTTTGCTTTTTCTTTCTCTTATTGGTTCTTGTACATTCATTATTATTATTAGTATCTTGGCTGCCATTTCCCTTTTTTTTTTTGCTCAATTTACTTGGGTTGCTATTTTATTTTACTTGGTCGTTTATATTGTTTATTTCTGGTAATACAACCACGCATAATGTGTCTTGTCTTTGTTTCTTTTGTGTATTTGATTAGCTTGTAAATCAAAGCGGCTGATGGTAGTATATGAAAACTATGTATATTTTCACGCTCATTTTTTCAGCTTAAGGAATCAAAAGTTTAACATAAAGATGAGTATCGTTAGGGAAAAGAAAAGAAAAGAAACGCCAAAAGTCAAAATGAGAGGAACAAGAGATGAATGACCAAAAAGAGAAAAAGAAAATGAATAAAAAAATAATAAAACGACCCGACAAAAAAAAAAGAAAATAGAAAAGATACACCGCCGAATAAACATAAAAGCCAACAACCAGAAAAGAGAACAAGATCCAAAGCCAAACGGAGTGAGGAAAGAAAGGAGGAAATACCAAAAAGAAAAAAAAAATTGCAACAGTAGTTTTCCGTTTCAAATCCATCCAAATAGATGAAACAATAGCAAAATACCAAGTAAACCAAGAAAAAAGGACGTCATGAATGAATAAATGAACGATGAAGAGCAATATGCTATGGCTAAAGAAGAATAAGAAAACACAAAGAGAGATCAAACATCAAAGAGAAGTACTAGTGGTAGGACAGGAGGTTGGTTTAGGATAGATGGCGGAGACAAGGACATTACTGCAACTTGATCGCATCAAACAGCGTCAAACTCAAGCTCGTATCATTCTCGCCCACCGTCGGCGTCGGCTCGCTCAACACCTCCCAGCGCCGCAGCACAAACGGCACCAGCTTATCCGTCTGCATCATGACGGGGTTGTACGGCTGGCCCATGGCCTGCTTAAGCAGCACGTTGCGGCCGCTGGCGCTGAGCAGAGACTTGTCGCGGTGGCCCAAGAGGATCGAGTCGGTCGCCATGTCGGGCGCCTGGCTGAGCAGGTAGCGGATGCGCGCATCCGATGAGCGCGAGCTGGTGCCGCCCACGAGGCCGGGGTTCTCGACTGACGCGAGAATGGCACGCGCGCACAGCTGGCGCGCGTCGTCGGGCAGCGAGTCCATCAGCACGAGAGCCACGTCAAAGACTTTCTGGCCGGGGATGGCGGCCAGTGCGGCCTCATTCTGATCGACTTCGTCGAGCTCGAGGAGGATGCCGGCGAGGATCATAACAAGGCGCGGGCGCACGTCGTTGGCAAAGGCAAGCTGCTGCTGCTGCTGTTGTTGTTGTTGTTGTTGTTGGAGCTGGTGGGTGACTTGCGCGCTACTGCGCATGGGGACGCTGCCGGAAGCAGTAGGCGTGGCGACGGCGGACGCGTTGCCAGGGACGGAATCGCCGGGGGACGTGTGCATGAGCAAGAACTTGAGCATAGCCGGCAGCCAGTTGGTTAGGATCTGCTGGCGTACAATGGCCATGTCTGGCGTGCGTTCCAGCATGAGCAGCTCCCACAGGTCGTTGAGACGCTCGGCCAGGCCGGGCGAAAGTTGGCCGACGGACCGGCTGGATCGGCCACGAGACAGAGAATCCACGACAGACAGCAGAGTGTCGGCCATCTGAATCTGCTTGGGGCCCCGGATGAGATCGTCGGTACCGTTGCGCGCAGACGGGATGATGTCAAGAAACTTAGCTTGCGCCTGGGCCTTGAGCTTCAACGCTATATCCTCATTGTGCTGAGGCAGCGCATTCGTCCACATCACATGACCACGCTCAATCGCATTGTCCATAGCCTTGGTGAAGAGGTCGATCTGTGACAAGCCCGACTGGAAGCCGTCATTGGGCTCAAACGAATCTTCGGCTGCCAAGGCAACCGAAAGCTTGAGCTGGCAAAAGGGCAAAGTGTGCTCGTTTGCCTGGGCTAGAATTTCGTCGTACATGATGGACGTCTGCTTGGTGTCTTTTCCAAGGAGAAGACGCGTAGTAAGTTTGCTAATGAGATCGCCCACGGCCCAAGTCTGGCTCTTGCTGCCGAGGATCGAGGCTGCCAGGGTCGAGTCGCCAATGATAAGGCTTTGTAGCTGCTGTATCACGGCATCCCAGCATCCCTTTTGGTCTAGAGGGAGCTGAGTCGTCACGCCGATACAGCCACCAAGCTTGACGTACTCTTCAAGCGAGGCGCGAATGAGCTTCAGCACCTCGGTAGGTTGTTTCAGCCAAAGCGTCTGCTGCTGGACGTAAACCCGGTAGCTCTCCTCGGGCGAGAGAACATCAGTCGTCGGTACTTTCATAATCGCCAGCTGGAGAACCTCCTGTACAAACGTGCCATCTCCGAGCTGCGGATTCGAAGCAAACTCTGCAAGAGCCGCGCGAATGACAGAGAGCAAATCGGTACAACCAAGACTAATGATGAGCGGCACAATCGTCTTCAGCTGCATGGGTGGCGAGCGCGACATCAGACTCCGGAGCCATTCCGACATGCGCATATCAAACCGGGACGTGTCAATAACGCGCAGACGAGCAAGCAGTAGAGCAAAAGCCCGCTGCCGCTCAACCTCCTTCTTCTCCAGGCTCGACTCGAAAACGTCAATCGTCTTTTGGAAGATGCGGTCCATGGTGCTTGCATCTGCCACAGTGCCGTTCGATAGCAGGCGTTCTATTTCCTCGTGTTCGTCGGCATCTTGAAGCGTCCCCGTCATGTTGTCCGAGACGGGCGAGTAAGGGTTGATCGTTGTGTTCTTGTCAGCCATGCGAAGCTTGAGTCGGAACTGCTCGCCGACGGCATCTTGGCCCGGGATTCTGGGCGCAAGATTGGCCATTGACGCAAAAAACGAACGGGGCGAAATGGCCTGGTCGATATTGGGAGACCGGGAAACTTCCACTAAAAGGTCGTAGATGCGCCGACTCTCTCCCAGCGCAGCCAAGCAAAACAAGTTGGCGTTGAGTGTGTCGGCGCAGCAGGCGAGCACTTCGGGATCAGAGCTTTTCGTCGTAATTCTCAGCACGGCGCCAAGCTTGGTAAAATCCGACGCCGCCTCGAGTATGATCCGGGCCGATGTAAACACCGAAACCGTGATCGGCGGTCCATTGGACGACATTAGCCGATCCTCAAACGCCTGGGCAATCGCCGATCCCACGGCTGTTTGAACCACGCGGCTACTCTTGTGCATAGGGCCTGCCAGCTTGCTCGCGGGAATCAGCTTCTGGCTTGTGCGTTCAATATTAGCCGTGCCATCATCCAGGCCAGTGTTCCATGAAATGCCCATGCACTGCATAACCAACTGAAGCGCCCGCTGGACATCAAGAGCCTCGTCCTTGCACTTGAATCCGACACGGCGCAACAAATTCTCACGTGATCCGATGCAAGCCGCGCTCAAAGAGCTTAATGGCAGCTCAACAAGAAGCCGCGTCATACAAGGGCCGTCGGGGTCAATGTCGTTGGGCGACGTCAGGCCACCGCGAGACACCAGCCACGAGATGTAGCGAGAAACTGAGAGATCACCCGATCTGACCAGTTCAGACACCAGAATATATAGGCACTGTTTGCGGTCCCTGGCCGTGTCGGGAATCTTGTCGATAAACTCTAGCATTGCACAGGTTATGTCAATACCCATGCGGGCGCCTTCACGCAGAAACCTGACTGCCACATAAACTTTGCTAAAGCCGGGCCGGTGAGCCGAGGTACCCCAGTCAAGAAGCGTGTGAGCAAGAACCGGCTTATCGTTGGCAATGTTCCAGCAGCGCTGTATATTGGCTTCGGCAGGTGGTGTGAGCATCGTCGTATCGAGCAGTCGAACCAACTCCTGGGGCCCAGTAGGCTGTGTCGTCTTTGATGCAAGTAGCCACTGATTACGGGCATTTATGGCGCTGAATGCCGCCAGGCAGACTGGGTCGTCGGTTGACAAAAAGCCGTAGAGCGAGTCCTTGAACTTGAGCCATGTCGATGGAGAGATGAAATTGTCGGGATTGGAGATAAGAATCGACTTGATAAGTGTGATGAGATTCGTTGAGAGTTCCGATAGAAGGTCGCCGTCAATGTCGTTGTATATCTGCAAAAGAGAGTTAGCCAAGTGTCATCAAAGCACACGCCGCTCAATAATTGGATGACAAACAGTAGTGACATGTAAAAGCAGGGCGTTGACCAATCTGCGGCCATTTTTGCGCGCTTTTAGCAAATCTACCCAGTAAATTTTGATAATGAGAAGCCATATAGGAAGTTTTGTTTGGTGGCAGTTCTCCAAAGACTGAACGAGCCAATCGACGTAGTGGTCACGATCGAGTAGACCCTCAGAGTAGAGACTGGCAGCAAAGCGGATTCTGCGGTAAACCTTGGTTAGTACATGCATTCTAGACTGACGGACACATTATCCCAAAAAAAAAAAAAAAGACTCACGCGTATGAGACCTTGGCCTTCCAGTCTTCCACCGTGTCAACCGACGTTACAAGCAGCTCAACAAACTGCTCCACGTAAATGGTCCAGTCCCGAATCCATTTGGTCTCGCCGCCGATGACAATCGAGCCCGAAGCGCCCTTGCGCTTGAATGCGCGAATTTCGTTGGCTCCCACGCACTTTGCCAGCCAGACAGCACGATCTATAGGCACGTTCTTGTTAAGGCACTGATCGAGCAGCGCCTTGCCACGGATACCGTGAGGAATTGTGCGACTGAGTTTGCGGAGCGAGCTAGTCGGGTTAGACAAGTCCTTGAGCCACAGCTCACGTCGGGTGTCGGTAAGGGTAACGCGGGGCGGCGGCTTGAATGTCGACGGAGATGTAATCTGGCCAGTGGCACGGCGCTGGCCCATGACGCTCGCAAAGATGGTTGAGAGCGCATTAAGGCTAGTCTTTTGTTTGATAGACGAAATTACTAGTGGTTTGGCCAAGCTGGTCTCCGTGTACGCTGTAGGTGCTCTGTCAAAGTAGCCGGTACGGATAATCGATTCTGACATTTGATCTTCGGGATGATTGCCGCTCCACGGAAAAAAGTCCGCATAGCCCGAGTTGGCTGCCCGAATAACAGAGGTAATACCAGCGTCAGCCTTGAGCATTGGATCCGGCTTCCAGCCCGTCTTAAAGCGTGGAGCCTCTGCCGGAATTTCTGGGGCCCAAGGCCGGGGCCGTCCGTCTTTCTTCAAAGACTGCTGGGATGATTGTGGTTTGTTCGACGATGATGACGACGAAGACGCGGGGGGGACGGTCGATGGTCGGTAAAGTCGAGTACGCCTCTTAGGTAAAGGTATCGGGCCGTCGTCGAGAACAGATGAAGCAAAGATTTGCTGGGTGCTGGAACCGACGTCGGTCATTACAACATCTTGACTAGCTTTCGCGTTGACGTCTGGTGAGGTAGAAATGGTCATGGAATTTGTCGCACGCAGGCGCGTCGACGGCACGTTCATGGCAAACTCGGCTCCGGGCGAGGGAACAACGACCGAGTCGCTGAGAACCTCTGTCTTTAAGCGAGATCCGCCACGGCGCAGCGCGGGTGCAAAGTTGGCAGCAGCGCCAACATGGACAAGGTCGGGCTGGTCCGAATCAAACGTGTACTGTGAGTGGTTGAACGTTTGCGTGTCGCGCCGGACGGGCGATTGTGGACGGATTTGCTGATGCTGCTGCATTTGATGCGGGTGCGGGTGCGGATGCGGATGCGGGATCGGGATCTGGTGCGCCAATACATGTTGAGGGCGTTGTTGTAGTGGTTGCTGCTGTTGATGTGGTGCTGCAGACTGTGATGTCGATGGCGGTAATGATGATGATGATATTTGATTGTGAGTAAATGCTGAAGAGCCGCTGATAGCCCGTTGAGGGAGGCGTTGCTGGGCGCCCATTGGGGTCCTGGAGGTCATAGTTGAAGATGCTGTTGATCCTCCATGGCCATGGATGGATTGATTGCGTTTGGGCCGACAACCTCGCTCACGATGGCGCCCAGTTGGCTGGACCTGGAAGGCAAATCAAATGAAAAATAGTCTGAGATAGCGATAGCAAAATGCTCGGCGAGGCTGAGTCGATACGGCTAGCAAGCAATCACGATGGCCGGGAACGACACGGGCAGGACGTCGAGATGAGACGATGAACGGGCGACACAGGATGGAAGAGAAATGGCGATTCGCAGATATCGAGTTGCCTTGGCTGCTTGCTGTCTGAGCCGCACCTGTTGAGACGTCAAATCCGGGGAAAGGTCGAATCAAATCAACCGAAATTCGCAGTCGAAAATAAAGACAAGATTCCGAGACGATATCGATATGTGTGCCAGATATAGTCGTATGATATTGAATGGAATGGGTTCGAATCTCGTGGTATTTGGGAGTTGAAGAATGATGGATTCTGAATGTTCGGCTTGATTGTTCGTGGCTTTGTTTGGCTTTGGATTTGGCTTTGGATTTGGCTTTGGATTTGGCTTTGGATTTGGATTTGGCTTTGGCTTTGGCTTTGGCTGAGCTGACAAAAAAGATTGAGGATTTGAGGGAGGACCCAAAAGTTCAAATTACAAGCACCGACCAACCAGCCAACTTTTTGCCTGTTTTGCTGCTGGATTGTTTTGTTGCTCGCTTTATTTTTCGCCAGGCCCAATTTGGGCGACAAGGGCCAAGAGCTAATTTTGACGGCTATTAATATTTTAGCGGTATAAAAGACCAAACAAAGCAACACAAGACACAAGGCGTAACAAATGAGATCAAGCCAAAATGACGGCCGCACTTCACTCCAAGGCTGGTTGACAAACAACCAATTTGATTTAATTTATTTTCTATTCAGCACGGGTCTGATTGACGATGAATGGCAAAAAAAAAAATACAATGAGGGGGTTTTGGATGGCTGGATATAGGAAAACCCACGCCCCCAAATCCTAAAATGTTTCTCGTGGAAGTTGGTGGACGAAAGATACCAAGTAAAAATTTGGCTGCTACTTTTACTACTCAATACAAGCCATGAGGGCAGGAGAACCACAGCCAAGGCAGAAACCAAACGAGGGCGGTCACGATCAATCTCGGTGGCCAAATTCCGGTTTGGGCAAAAGTACATTTGACGTAAATAAAGCAGGTGCAGGGCAAAGATAGGCAGGAGCAGGAGCAGGAGCATGCATCAGCTCGGCGACTGACAGACAAGTCGAGGTTGCAGTTTACTTGTTGCATTAGCCAGTCATATCTCTACCCAACAGCAATTGCCTTTGACTTTGTGTTACTTGTGGTGTGGTATGCGGAACGCAGGGAAGGATGGAAGGAAGGAGCGGAGAACCAACCCATTTCTCGACAATCAGGTGCGGCTGCTTTCTTGTGACCTTTCATATACTATTGCATACTATTGCGCTCTTCACCGCCTCTACTTTTCCAGCACTGAGTGTATGAAGGACAAGCACCTTCCTACATGCTAAGTAGTAGTGCTTTACTATAAAATAGCTTGTTCTGTTTTGTTTTATTTCACAGGGCACGGGGACCAATCATGGCAAAAAGAAAAATCCCAAACAAAGCAGGTGCAGCGAAACTGTGGCAAGAGCGATATACGGAGTAGGAACACAAAGCGAGGAACAAGGGCTGGGCAAAACCTCCGAAGCGCGTTGTCCGTACAGCTGTCACCAGCTGCTAACACTCTACGTAGTATATTATATTTCAGCCCCGGATAACAACAACTTACTCCGTAGTTAGCGCTAACGTTAACCAACACACTATACGGAGTAGAAGAGCACGAAGCACAGGGAAAAGTATTGCACCATTGAATTTACGCGTAAATGTACATAACATGAATTAAGCCGTGATTACGGCTTGGCTCTACCTTCGCTTCGCTACACTGGGGTTGATTTCTTCTTGTTTATCTCCAGATCCGCATTTTTCATTCATCACTAGAATGACAAATCACATCATCATTGAATGTACACTGTATGCGAAAAATAAAATATACATAAATATAAGAATAAGAATAAAAATGGTACGGCGCTGGCGGAATCAAAAGCCATATACTTTGCGTCTTTCGTCCAAAAATATTTACACTGTATATACTTTCTTATAACAAATTTGGTCCTTGCAGGCGGGCAGAACGGCACACAGAAGCTTATAAATCCGAGCGCGTTTAGCCGTCGCCCGCAGTTACCCCAAACAATGGCGCCGTTCAAGCCCTAAATCGCCCTGTTCTGTTATTGATCCGCGTGTTTTTCTTTCTGTTGCTGTTTATTGATGCAAAAATCTTTTTATGTGGCAGCCTTTTCAGCTACACCTCCAAATCCAGCCGGCTTTTGGTGTTTTGTATATAAAACCGGTAGGTTTAGTCTCGTCTGACATGCCAAAAGTACAGCTCAACCGCTTTCGTGGGAGCGCTCGACACGACGGAAACTTTCACGTTCAATGTTGCTTCTGTCTATTGCTAGTACTACTCCGTATTTCTTGTTTCCTACTCACCGACCAGAACGGCACATGGCCCCACCTCAGCCTGCATCACATCACATTTTGCTTACTACACAAGAAGCTCGATGTCGCGTGGCGGAATTGTGGGTCAAGGGTTAGGGTTGCGGTTGCGGTTGCGGGTAATCGTCGGAGCTTTGAGAAGAATTTGCGCAGGTTAAAAGAAGTTGGACCGGTTTGGAGATGGCTTCAACTGAAGAAAAGGGACAATGAACTGAAGACTGTTATTTTTGCTGTTTTCTTGCAGTTTTTATCGTTTTGCTCATCAGTTTTTATTTTTGTTTTTATTTTACTCGGCCTCCTCCTTTTCCCGGCTCGACTTCTCGTACATACCGCCGCTGTTTAACCGACATACGGCATCAAGGTAGTGTAATGTGGTCACGTGATTAGTCATGTGCGCGCTGTATGTCATGGCCAAGAAGAGTTATATTGTTCCAGGCTTTTCTACTACGTTTGTACTCAATTTCTTGAAAGAATCAACAACGTCACAAGGGCAAATGACATTCCCGCCATCAACGGACCCTGCTTGTTTGACTGGAGTATTTAATTTTCTTGATCCTACCGAAAGAAAATTATACCTTGGCTTCTGTAAAGTAGCCTTATTACACTGTAGACCTTTTTGTAGCACGCTATTATGAAGTCTTTTTCGGGCCTTAGCCATAATAATTTCAATTGGGTATTTATATGTAAGTTTGTTTTTCGAACGAAATTCAAAACTTGGGTATACTACTATTAGGGTTGACGCACATGTCAACCCATATATGTGGCGCTAGCCACACGTGACACAACGACGCCACAATTTTCTGGAATCAAGCTAGTACTACGACCGCTAGTCAGTGAGAGGAGGGGTCACTCCTCACCCCACAGTCTAAATTCGAAATATGATAGCTGGAAAGATCACAGGTATTCAACACGCCACTTTCTTTTTTCTCAGATAAGCTCACAGGTCTCGATTGCAGCATTATGTGATTCACCAGCGTTGAGCTGTATCGGCGGGCCATGATTACTGAATTGCGAGACGTGTACTATAAAGAGACTTTTTCGCTACCAGCTGCCGACACGAGGATGAATTAGTGTGAATAACGTGAATCTAATGGTGTTATGGCTCACAAGATACACTTTCTACTTGGTAACCATGCTGTGACAGCTGGTGCCTGAGCAACTAATGGATTGATCCAAAAGACATAGTATATCTATGGGGCAAATAGAAGCTGCATGCCATAAAAAGCTGCGTTTTAATCATGCGTACACCATGATGACCACTGGCTTTGATTACTACTTTGTGTTGAAAGCCTGAGTTGGATAAGAGAGTGGCTGCTTCTGTAGAACGTAGTTAACCGAGTGAATCATGCATTATTTGCACTGTCAATCTACAAACACTTTGCTGACGGCAGTGTTTTGATGGAGAACTAACGCATACTTTGTACACTTAAATGATAAGGAAGCTATGCTCGCACGATACATTTCTCGATATGAAATGCCATGTATGAGTGGCGCTAGACTTGTACACTGCATGAACTCAAGTCAAGTAGGGCTTAGTTTCGGCGATTGTCATTTTTAAGACAAGGCGCAAATCTGGTAATAGTATACTTTGAAATTCGCTTTGATCACGTATAATGCACTTTTCATACTATAGACAACAGCTACTGCCAATGTATAATACCATTTCTTTGCTCATACATGCGGATCACATAATACGTTTTTCGCGAAACTAAATGTATAAAGCCTAGCTTTCACAGTTTCAGCTGAGCTACGAAGCAACAGACTAACGGCTGGACACCGGACAATAGCCAGCAGTGATGGTATTAGGGTCGACGTGAGGAAACCCGTACACGTGAGATCCAACGGCGACATAGGATCTCCCATGCAAGCCATACTATCTGCTCAAGTGTCTTCATTTGTGTTTTTAGTTTTGAACTTTAATTGACAACCTTACTATACTGAATTCATACTTGTGCCAAAAAGATCGTCGTGTTACAGTAGCTCAGCAAAGAAAAGAAAGTCCTGATAGGTGATATTGGGTATCCAAAGGCACTGCACTCGATATGGTCTAACGAGCAACTGAATATACGAAGTTTTGCTCGTTAATGAAGCTATAGAGAATATAACCAGGTAGGAAGCAAACTGGTATGCTTAATATATTGAGCTCGTATATAGTTGCTTAGGTTATAGCAACAGCTCATTAATGCTTAGCGATTAGGTATGACTGATAGTCAGGATTATTGACTCATAGTTAAAACTATATTGGCCAAACTCATGTACTTCAAGTGAACTTATATTTGGTTTGCACTTGCTACTACTACTTGTCAAGGGCTACGTACAGATAGGCTAGCTAGGTGTAGCAGTAAACAGAAGAGATTCAATTAAAGACTAAGATAAAAACAAATAACAAGAATGTACGACCGGATCCAACCTAAAATACCCAAACTCAAAACCGTTAACCCAATGACTCATTTACCAGCGGCCGAGTGCGGCGCTGTGGCGGTTGCCTGCGGTCGTCATAGTGGATACCCAAGCTGGCTCCTCCCTATTGTACGTGCGAAGGCGGGCCAAGCGACAGTAGACCAAAATGGTCGCAGATCCTAACACTACTTAGGAGGGAGTATTGAGATGTTGTGCCTGTTATAATCTACCTCAGTAATAACATGTACTTGAACTTTAGCCACAGCTTGAAAAGAACAACGTCGCGTCACTTCTTAGCTGAATGAACTTTTTTTTATAATGACTAGGTGCTAAACTTGTTCGGATTTAAATCTAGTGGTCACTGGTGAATTCAGAATTCAGATGTTATGATTGAAGTGAAAATTTAGAGTTGACTATGTCTTAGTTGTGTTACACAGCGTTCCTTAGTCAGGAACGTAAGACAGCGACTTGATTACAAGCATGTATGCAGTGTTGAGCAAATTGGTAGCGAAACATAAAAAAAGAGATGAGCATAAGACTGGAAATACAAAAAAAATAATGACTTGCGAAAGAGACGAAAAGTTGAAAAAAGAATGCGTAATCTGGGAATCGAACCCAGGGCTAATCGAAATCATTACCGGATGGCAACGATTAATGTTACCACTACACCAATTACGCCTCGTTTATTGATAAGTGCGCTTCTTAGTAGGTGTTAAGAAGGGTTTATTTTACAGGGGGGTTTCCGCCCAATTACGATTCGGCGTCAAGTCCATTTTTGCGAAAGTTATGAATAGCTAAGCATTTTACTTCGTTGCCAAAACGCGTCCCCGATAACCGAAACGCATTTACGCTTACAGCCACTTGCTAGCGTAAGACGGCCCATGCTCAGAAATGCATATTATCAAAGAGTAGGTTCGTATACATAACCCACATGGTCCAGGGGCCCTAGAAAAAGAGCCTTGTCCGTTGAGAAAACAGAACGCATAAAAAAGGAACGTATTGCGCTTTGTTAGCAGAGAAGGGCTGAGGAATAAAAAGACCATGTAAGTAGAGAGAAGAAGGAGAAGAAGAAGAAGAAGAAGAAGAAGAAGAAGAAGAAGAAGAAGAAGAAGAAGAAAGGATCAAAACAAATGGTGGGAAATTGGGGTTTGAAAGGAATTTGAACAACTTCCGACCCCCCAAAAAAAACAAGAAGATGATATGTTTATTGGCGTTTTTCAAAAACGAAAAGTAAGCGAATTCGCAAGATAACTAGCTATTAGTACCCGTATACCGAAAGACAAATCAGTAAGGAGTGCGTGTGGGAGCTTGGCTATGAAGTTTAAAAGGCGGAGCCTAGAGCATACTACATAAACAAGACCAAGGAAGGGCAATGTAGGGGCGATCATGGCTGTTTCAAGAAGATGATTGATCATATATCTGAAGTACATAAGTACTGTAAATAGTAGAGAAAAATACTTGGCCTGGACTTGGCAATAAAGTCCGGCAGAATCGGCATAGCTGCAAGTAAAAGTCAAGGTACTTTTGGCATCTGGTAACATATGTGTAGTATTTATTTTTATTATTATTATTAGTATTTTTTTTTATTTTTTTATTTTTTGGCTTCTTGGTAATCGTGGTTGGCCAATGGAGTGTGAAGTGTCAGTTGGCAAAAGTGAAACACTGTGGGCGGGAGCAGAGCGCTACAAGTTGGATCTACAGTTGTAAGCAAGCATACTAAATGTGGCAGAATGGGTTTGACGGGATTGGCGGGAACGGATTTAACCGCGTGTCTATGTCTGTCTTGTCTATATGATGATCAGTGCCAATATTAAGCACGGATATGCAACGTCGATCAAAACCTTTGTGCACACTGCGTACATAGAATGGGAGAAGAAGACTTTGCTTGATGTCGGAACCCAAGACCGCAGGACCCGTAGGAAACACAGTGAGTGGAACGAAACACAGGGGTATTCGAGAAAATACAGGGGTTAAAACCAAGTCTGGCTAGTGTGCTGGAAATTCTCCGGAATTGAAGGAGCGTTGAGCTGAGCTAGGATAAGACATACTTACTTGAGTTGAGTACATAAGTACATCAGTAGTAGTCCTCAAGTAAGTATGCTACAGAATCACGTGGAGCAAGAAGAGTGGGAGTAAAGTTGTTAAATAATGGTTCGTTATCTTGATAATTAAGTTAAGGGAAAAAAGAGAGAGAAAAATAAAATAAAAGAATGCAAGCTGGTCTAGCCTAGGAGATTGAAAGCTGCCGCGTCAAGAACTGAAGCTCGACGAAAGAAAAGAAATAAGCTGAGGTTGTTCAACACGAATAAACGGTTGAAAGCTGGGAATTTATACCAGAAGAGTCCCAGAATTTGGCGTAAACACATTCAAAAAATAAAAATAAAATAAAGCCGCTTAGCAAGAAGCACCGGTGGGGACACCCTTGCATGAGTTCGACTTGCTACCGCCAGTTAGGGAAACACCAGTCCAGGTCCAGTTGGAGCACGAGGCGCACAGAATGTAGACTTCGATACCCGACGAGGCAATGGTACCCGTGACGTTCTTGATGGTGACGTTCTTGATGGGGACACCGGCGGTGGGAGTACCAGTGGGCTTGCCGTTGGTGTAGTCCTGCTCAATGACGATACCGTAATTGGAAATGTTGGTCAGGGAGATGCCCGAGTAGGTGATACCCGAGACCGAGCCGGTGGCGCCGGAGACGGTCTTGATGCGGACACCGTTGTTCGAGTTCACAATCTTGGAGTTGGAGATGGTGACGCCAGAGACAACATTGTCAGAGCGGCCACCGACCGATCCGATTGACAGACCGTGACCACCCGAGCAGTAACCACCGGTGAAGGTGAGGTTGGTACCCGAGTTGACGGCCAGGCAGTCGTCCTGGTTGTAGACGGTAGCGCCCGAGATGTAGACGCCGGACGACGAGCCGATATCAAAGGCATCGGTGTTGTGGCCGCCCAGAGAGTCACCCTGCTTGTTGTTGATGGTGATGCCGGTCAGGGACAGGTTAGTGACGCTGTTGATGCTAAAGGCCTGGACGGGGGTGTTGATAATGCTCAGGCCAGAGATCTGGGAGTTGGTGAGCTTGTGGGCAGCAAAGAACTTGGGCTTGGTCTTGCCGCCGTTGGAGCCCTTGCCGTCCCACCAGCGCTGACCCTGGCAGTCGATGGTGGCGCCGCTGGCAGCAGAGACGGAGATGCTGTCACCAGCGATGCTGATCAGAGGGCCAACCCACTCCTGGTATCCAAAGGTGGTGGTACCGGAGAAGATGACCTTTTTTTTTTGTAGAGAAGCCAAGTTAGCAGGGCGGTTTTTTTTTTTTTCACTAGAGAGAGATAAGACGAGTTGATAGTACATACATTGGTGCCAGAGGACAGCGAAGTCAGATCCAGAGTCTGACCAGCGGGAACAGAAATGTTGCTCAGAATGACAGTCGAGCACTTGGAAGCGCCAGCGGTAGCAGCAGCAGCAGTGGTGAAGGTGCACGAGCCGGCACGGTCAACCAGAACGGGGCCAGCCGAAGCGAGCGAAGCAGCAGCAGCAGCAAAGATGAGCGATGAGGAAACCATTGTTGCGGTAGTGAAAGTATATATATATATATATATACAAAAGGTGAAAATGTGCGTTGTCGAAACGAGTAGATAAGTGGTTAAAAGAAAACAGTGGCCAGACGGTTAGAGGCAGGTTATTTGTTGCAAACAAAGAATGACGAGATACACAGTATCCGAAGTTGAAGGAAAAAGAATGAATGGAGAAAGAAATGAGAGTAGTGGATGGGGAAGTCAAGAGTCGTAGAAAACTGGAGAACAAAAGAGAAGAAAATGAAGATGAAGAGGGTGGAATCGTAGACGTTTTATACAAAAGTTGTGGTTGTACGATGTATTGTATCTTGGATGGTGGTGTTAGTCGATTGGCCTTTATGTTCCAGGATTAGCCCTTGTAAAGGCCTCGAAGGTAGAACCAGAAGATCAAAAAACCCAAGTCCATAGTGGGCCAACCCCCCTGTTTCCCTTCTGAATCCCCGTTAGGCCTGTCCACTTTTGGATCTTCGTTAGGCCTGTCCCCTTCTGGATACCCAATAGTTATTCGATATTGTTGTTTCCCGTTCTCCTGGCTTTCAAGCCACTGAACCGTCGAAACGCTTTTTTTT
>LKBB01000105.1:9499-66542 GCA_001513885.1 Thielaviopsis musarum
GGGGGGGGGGGGGGGGGTTTTCAGTGCTACACAGACTCTTGCTGGTGCCCACTAGTGCTTCCTTTCCTTTAGCTAAAATATACCTAGATCTTTTTGACAGCTTGTCATATGTTGACGTTTTTGGCGACTCTTCAAGTTTACTCCATTTCAACCGCTATTTCTCAGTGCTGGTAGCAATAACTGAGAGCTGCCGGCCGTTTTGGTCGTGTGATCTGGGAAAAAGAAAAAGGTCTTTCGGGCATAAAAACTGGATCTTCATACATAAGCAAGAAGAAAAATATCCAAGAAATGAGCGGTTTCGGGGGGGGGGGGGGGAAAACTGTTGCAAAAGAAGTACTAATAAAAAGAGGAGTTGATATAGGGGGGTGGGGTGAACATTGTGGAGGCACATTAGGCAACATTTGTGACTGGCTGCACCTTGGAAAGCAACCCACATATACAATACAACTATAGCAGGACCCTTGTAATGAATTGATGAAGACAAGACAAACAATCATAGAGTTTCTATAGCATGAGAAGGGAGAAGGGGAGAAGAAAATAAGAACGAAAAGCACGGCTGGCTTATGCCGTTGTGAAACAATCATGGGAAGCTGTCACTCGGCTATAGCTGTTAACTATTGAATATTATAAAAGTTCTAGCAATTGCTCCTTAGTTATGTTTCTGCTTTTTTTTTTTTTTTTTTTTTTTTTTTTTTTTTGAAACGATCTTCGCAAGACCAAATGGCATGGGAAATGGCATGACAGTCACTACAAATGACAAACGGTCTGTGCTCACAAGCTTCACTGGGCGACCGGGCGAATTTTCAAAGTGGGGAGAAAAGGCATCATTCTTGTTAAGTTTCTTGTATTTCAAGTTCCCTAGTTCAGTATCTACTTGAGTAAGTAAGTATATCCTTGAGGCTCCAGAAGAATAATGAATAAAAAGTCCCCCCCCCCCCCCCGCTTGCGCGGGCAACGACCGAGGCTTCTTATTTGCGGGAAAACAAACAACAAGGAAAGGGAAACAAGAAGGAATCCCATCGGTTGAACAGTAAAAGAAAGTGTTGTTCAGGGGCGTGTACTATTTTGGTGGCTTTTTTTTCTTCTTCTTATAAGCAAGTCTCTCTTCACACCTCTTTTTTCTTTCCTTTTAAGAAGCTAGAAGCTACCAAGAATCACTTTAATGTGACATCGTTAGCCCTGACCTTTTTCTGGGTTTCTTTTTTTTTTCCTTTGGGTTGATACTTTGTGTAAATACAATTGGCCGTTTACATAGCAAGCCTCCACTCTGTTATAACAAAAATAAAAGAATAAAAAGGAAATATACAAGGCGCAACAACAGGCCACGCAAGAGTGGCAGGATAGGATGTAGGAGGTAGTAGTATTTTTTTTTTCTTTTTTGATAATTCTATTATTTCTTTTGACATTTCTATATTTTTTATTTCTATTTCTGGAGGTGGCTCGGGGTAACTATAGGTCTAGAAGGAGCTTAGGTCCGGGAGTTGGCCTAGATCCCGATAGAGGCTCTGGTAAGAGAAGTTTTAGTAGGCTGTACACTTTGGAAACACCCTTAATTCCCTGTGGATATACAACAAAATGCACAGCAAAAAAAAAAAAAAGACCAGTCACGAGACCTATTTGAACAGCCAACACTGCTCCTACTTGGGAATGCATGTGTAGCTTTTCTTATTCTGCTCTGCATCTTATTCCCTGCCCACAGCCCCGTGCCGCCGCACACAAAAAGAAAGTCCTAATACTCCTACTACTACTACTATTTGGTACGTAGACGAGACCCTTCAAAAAAGCTGGTACGGAAAGTCCAACCACAAATTTGTCAATGCAATGCACAGTACATAATTGCTTCTTTTGCCAACGGCTGTCTGTACTGAGGGATGGATTGTTTGTCAGAAAAGAAAATTATTTTGCCGTTCAGTCTGTTACGTTTCTCCGCTTTCGCCTCGCAGATAAAAAGAATAATGAGCCGAATCGACAAAGTCAGACGCGTGGTAGGAGTTATTTGCTTAGAACTTTAAGTAGTCAATATATTCTCTAGTGTGTTTTCTTTGTTAAGTTTAGCGCCATCTGTGTAGCAGAGAGAAGAATTTCCGGCTTCCTTGTGTTACGAGTCTTTGTCTCTGTTTGCATTAATAGCTTATCATTTATAAATAGGTTATTATTTATTCAAAAAGCTTTTTCTCAGGAGAAAAAGAAATATAAGGAAAAAAAATTTAAAGAAAATAAAAAGAAATATAAAACAATATATAAAAAAAGAAATATATATATAAAGCCACTTATTCATGCACTTCTTTTGTTCAGCTATACTCGCGTCGCCCAAAAAGGCAGGAAATGACCTCCTTCCAAGTAACAACGACACGTACGCTCGTAAACACGGAAGACACGGTTTCGCCTCCGCCTTTACAGAGGCACGAACGGCAAGAAAATGAGGCTATGAAAAAAAAGGAAAGCACGGCAAAATGTTGCTTCCGTCTTTGCTTTTTATGGCAGCCTCCTTCCGTTTGGTCTTTGTACCATGCATCCATCACATGTGGAAAAGCGGGTTCTTCTTAGCTCTGGTTTTTTATTGCATTCCATCCAATAAGGCTTAGTTATTACCAGTACGAGAACTGCTCTGAACAAGTGAAGCCGGCAGTTCAGTCCTCTTCCCTAATCTGATGAGAACAATAAAACAAGAAAAAGCAATTCCCCCCCAAAAAAAACATAAAACAACAACAAAAAGAAAGAATACATAAATGTGTACATGCAGCGTCTGCCGTCCCACTTCTTCCCCTATGCGTTAAAGCACCGTTTCCCTATGCGCTAAAACACCATTTCCCTATGCGCTAAAACACCGTTTCCCTATGCGCTAAATGACCGTTTCTTTTTTGTCGCGTGCTTAACCAAATCTCTTCTTGTGTTTCATGACCACGGAGAGGACCTTTATTTTTGTTCAAGTCATTAGTACTGTAACTACTGGCATAATGACCCTTGTATTTGCTGATTGGTACAGACTGGAATCAACGGACGGGATATGTAATGAGGGGGAGAAGAGCGTGAAAAGATGTGAACTGACGTCATGTATATAACCCTTGCTAACCCTATACGATATGATAACTTCATGAGTTGTACTATACTAGTAGTAGTTTGCTTATCTGACAAGTGAGGTGGTAACAAGGGATGTAAAGCGACAATGGCTACCGGTACTGAACATAAGAGTACCGACCTTGTGTATGCGAATGGTATGGTTTTAAGCGATGGTAGGAATCGCGACAGCTCACAATTGCACAGTTCCAGAACAGGCCTGCATTTCATGGATGTAGCCCGCCACAAGAGCCATTCGCATCGTCTCCCCCATGATTACATCAGACGATAGTCGTTGAAAATTCCCTCCACAAGCTGTTTTTCCTCCAGTCTAGTATCGACCTCGACTCTGAACGCGCATAGCAGCAAGTTAAGTAAATACTAGCACTGCTGGGAGTAACCGCCCAACATGAAAACACCCAACAACCCCAAACCAAAGGAGGTGTGTAGCTGCAACGTAGGATTTCCTTCCTCGAGCCAGCTCTATGTAAGTTATTACAGCCCTCCGCTTCCGACGTCTGTATTATGATGGCATGGTTTCCTCATCTAGACAAACTGCATGTTTTTCTTTTTTTTTCCTTTTTTTTTTTTTTTTTTTTTTTTTTTTTTCTTTTTTTTTTTTTTTTTTTTTTTTTTTTTCTTTTTTTTTTTTTTTTTTTTTTTTTTTTTTTGGCTCTTCTATCTTACGAGCGCAACGCAACACAGCCTTTAGACCCAGTACGCCCTGTTTCTACTACCAATTCACCAACTGGGTACCTCGTTACTTTGGGCCTTTTCTTCCTTCATTTCTAAAGGAGAAAAAAAAAGAAAGAAAAAAAAAACCACTATTACCGAATCCAGATGACTGCATTGACTGTCTCCCCCACGCTTTGTTTTTGTATTTTTTTTTCTCTTGGTTCACACCATCCCTTCCTTCTCTCTCAGTCGATATTGTTCTTCATTCTGGCTATCGGGTAGACCTGCCTTTAAGGATTGTTGCCCGCGTTCGTTCCGTTCTCGATTTTTCTGTGATTCCTTTTTTTTCATGGCGAGCCGGAACTCGCAAAAGAGAGAAAATAAAATAACTAACAGCAAAGCAGATGGTAAAAAAAAAAAAAAAAAGTACTACTACCGAAGTATCCTTGCCAACGGAGGCTGACATCGTCGATCCTGTTCCCTTGTTCCACTCAAGCGGGAATCCACTTTGATGATAATCCCCGCCTCAGAAAAACAACCATGGCTCTCGCTCCTCTTTTTTTTTATTTTGCACTTGTTCGTCTAGTTCCTTTCCACTGGCCTGGGAACATGTTTTCTCTTTAAAACCATGAAAAGAACCCCATAAAATCTGGACAACGAGTACAAAAGAAAAAAAGAAAAAAAAAAAGAATTCAACCGCGGGAAAGTCTTTCACCTTCCTCGGTTATCTTGACCGTCAACTTTGTCAGCCCAACTCAACGTAGTTTCTCAACCTATCAAGAGTAGTTGCTCCGTTAGTTGCACTGTTCCATCAGACAAGCGTCTACCTGATAGCAAATCGTTTTCTTAACATGTCACGAAATCAATAGACGAAGGCTTCCTTGACTGCAACATACTCCGCATCTACCGTAAGCTATGCCCGTCATTTTGGGCTTGAGCAAGAGTCCTCTTTTTTTTTTCTTCTTATTTCCTCGCCTCATCCTTCCTTTCATCCCTCCTTCTCTCTTTACGTCTCTCTTATGAATTCTCCAGAAATGACACATCCTTCACCATCATGACCAAACCCCTCTTTTTTCATGTCATAATGTACAACGATGGCTGGGAAAAAGTAGATGACATAAAAGTGGTTCGTTTACGGAACTGGGCGGGGAGTGTAAAAGAAGTAAGTATATATAAGTATATATATATATATATATATATATTCGAGGAACACAACAAACCCCTCTTCTCCATTCTTTTTTGGCAAGCAGCGAAATATTCTCCACGGGCAGGGATGAAGCTTGCTCTTCTTCCTCTAAGAATGACAAGTTGGGGCAACAAAAGTCCAGGTTTTTTTTTTTCATCATTAATGCCGGCTTTCTTTCCAATCGAAATCTCGTACCCGTCAACTTGACTGCAGAAACAAAGGTCTCATACTTGCTTTTTTGGGGGTAAAGTTTCTTGATTCGCCAAACACTGTATGCCAAAAGACAAACAGTAACGGCCATTGTCCAGTAACGATAATCTAACCAGGGCTTGATGTCCCTTGTTTCGTCGTTATATTGTGTGTGTCTTCTTCTTCCTGCCATTGCTGACAACGCCAGTCTGTCAATAAATATTAGCCATGACAGTTGGCGCTGATGCTGACGTTGAAGCTGACGCGCTCGTTTACTCCTTCGACAAGCCTGCAAATAGACGACGGCCAAGGATAACAAAAAGTAGTAGCACTGCAAACCTCGAATAAACTCGTCTACATTGGCTATGTAGGGATCATGACCAGGGATCCACTCGTATCTAGACATGTGGTATGTCATAGCAGCATTGGCGCTTTCCCGACGGCTAGCTACCAGTCTATCTAACCGTCAGTAGCCCTTATATTAACGTAGTCTATGCTACATTAGTACTATACTAAGTATTTAAGTATGTAGTCACAAGCTTATTCTCTGTGACGGAAACAGGGGTATTCAAACATACCAGGGCCTGCGCTCAAGGGCACGCCGACATTATTTTGCCTGTTTATGGACGCGAGAAAATCAAGTCCATTTAGATGTAGATGCATCCGGTCTTGGTCCCAAGCGGTGACGATGTGATAATTACCGCCTTTTTTGCCCTCCCATTTAAACGAAACAAGGGCGACTGCATTTACGTCGCCGAACACAAGAAAAAAAAAGGAACCGAGGCCAGAATGTAATCGTAATCTCACCAACCAGGACTTTCATATGGACACTTAACTGTAGCAAGCAATTTATTGGTACCGGGCTGCTTATCTCACCGTCACAGTCGCTTTAGTCTCCGTGCTTCCTTCTTTTCCGTCCGCCCGTAGATTTCAAGTGCAAGGGTCGACGGCTGACAACTCAAAGTGACCAAGGAAAAAGCTTCGCCTTGGCTTAGCCCAAGTTTGGGAAGAACAAGGGCCTATTAGCCGTTCGCACTAACTGGTATTAGTTGTGCAACCTAGCTAATCCCGTCCCGCTGTCGCACCAAGCTGCTTATTTGGCTTTGCAACAAAGGAGTAGTACAACTAGTGCTACTAGTGTCAACTAGTGTACAGTGTAGCAACGTCATCTCAATGCTTATTCCCCTAATGCCAGATCTCAACCCCGATTGAACTAGATAACTTACCTGCCTCTGCCTGGTTTCAGCTGCTTTATCAAATTATCAAATACAAGATGCTGAAATCTTTTGCCTTTTTTTTTTCTAATGGCAATATAAGCGAAGACAAGATCATCTGAATAGGTGAACAAAAGACCGAAGAGCGAGAAACTGCAAGACAGACGAAACCGAAATAAGGGATCTAGCAAAAAAAGAAGAAAAAAGAGGGAAAGAAGAGGGAAAAAAAGAAGAGAAAAAGAAGAAAAAAAGAGGAAAAAAAGAAGAAAAAAGAAGAAAAGAATAAGAAAGAAAGAAGTAGAAAAGAAATAGAAAAAAAAGAAATAAAAAAGAAAAAAAAGAAAAAATAGAAAAGAGTAGAAAAGAAATAGAAAAATAGAAAAAAAAGAAAAAAAAAGAAAAAAAAAGAAAAAAAAGAAAACAAAAGGCTTGCCGATCCAATTTGTCTTTTAAACATCAAAATGGTTGGCCCGAAACGAGTATATAAAATGGGCTATGCTGAAAGGGCTTGGAATACCAAGTATGTAGAAGCATGTGCCGGAATGCTGCATCATAGTTTAGTGTTCAAGCATACAGCAATTTCAAGTCTGCTGGAAAATGAAACAAACGGCGACCTGGATATTTGTTCATTGACGCACACCCTAAAGCTTTGTTAGTAATTCAACCATTTTCAGCCTCTAGCAGGGAGAATCTCGTTTTTGAGCCCATCCACAAAATCAAGTGAGCAAAAAGGTAGCATGACCGGCAATATACAGTCTTTTGGCAGACAAAGATGCATTCATTCACCCGTCCCTACCATTAGGTTTGCGCCCAACTCCGCATCTTATCAAACCCTAGAATTAGGCCAAAGTCTTAAGCAACGAGAGAGTGCGTAAATCACTATCTTTTGCAGTCCTTGAAAACAGGATGAGGTATGCTTTTTTTGGGGCTGCATTCAGAATACGCAAGGGGTAGAAAAGAAAGCTTGAGCTTGCTTTGTTATCTGTGGGTTGACTGAGTAGAATCATATCCGTGTTGGGTTATAACTTGATGAATCGGGAAAAAGGTCGAGATAGAGAGAGAGAGAGAGAGAGAGAGAGAGAGAGAGAGAGCTCAGACAGAATAAACCCAGGCAGAATAAATTGTCAAGACGGTATTCAGCCACGTTTAGCATGATGCCGGCAAGGGAGAACAGACGAGAGGGATAATCTCGCCAAAACAAAAGCAAACAAAACAAACAGGACGTGTTTTACGTGTGTATCTATCGGATCTTAGGATCAATCAAAATAAGATCCGAAGTATTTAATGTTTAGTGAGCAATTCCTGTTCCCTCGCACGGCTGGGGCAGTTGAGACTTTGTTTCTGCAGCTCTCCTAGGTTTTTTTTTGGGGGGGGGCCCAATGAATGAAAACCTCTCATCACAAGAGCCATCAAAAGCTCTGTGCTGTCGGTACCGACATGTTGAATAATGTCAGAATACCACTCAAACTGCACGCGACAGGTTGTCGTAGAGTAACGCTCGGATGAGAACCGGGAAAACGCCATGGCAAGCTTATTGTCTTATTCTGGCGTGTCAAGTCCTTGCGCCAATGTCGGTCTTTTGGAGACTTGACAGCGGAAAAAGCTCTGAAGGGTCTAAAATCAAAGACCCCCTTGCCGATAGACTAGTGCAAGTCGCCATGTTAGCAAATGAAACATGCAATATCAAAGCTGGACTTGGGACATAAATCGAGAGGAAGGGCCAATTTTCGTCGGAAAGAAGGCAAAAAGGTCTCCCTGCATAACAAGTTGCCATATTTATGACGCTGGTAATAGCCAAGAGTGGGTAGCTGTGTTTAATACAGACCACTCATAGCTGAGTTTGCTGTGAGCATCACGCCAGGCAGACAGAAAAAGAAAATATGCAGTTAAAAGGTCCAACTCTGCAGTTGACGACTAGCTGGTGTCCTTATTGTCTTCTGTTTGCCATGCGCTGCTAACTATTGGATGTGATCCGTTGATACGCAATCCCTTGATAAAAGCCATTGGCTGGAACTCTGCCCACCCTACCCTGCATGTAGTATTTTGTATATACGCATTGCACGCGAAGAGAGCCCGGCAAATGTCTTCCAGTGAGCCATACTAGTCACTTCTAGATAGAGTAGGAAAAGGGCCATAGTCGCATTGTGGCCCTTTTTTTTTTCTTTTTGTTACTGTCGGATCAAGTCATCGGGGGTCATTGTTGTCGAAAGATGGAATAGCATGCGCAGACATTGGGCAGACATTGCGGGCGGGAATGGAGAGGGAAATCCTATCGACCGCTTCGAGTTAATCAAGACGAGTTTTCTTTTCTAATGCTTTTTTTTTCAGCGTCTAATTTCTTTTCGTCTTTGGGTAGAAAGAATGGTAGTAGTAGAATTGGGCGTACTTACGTGCATATACGGAAACCTGTCTGCGGTCTCGTCTTCGCTAAAACAGAGGAAGTAAGAAACCAAAAAAAAAAAAAAAAAAAAAAAGAGTAGATCAAGTCAACGCCAGCTCGGGGAGGCAGAATGATAATGATGATCAAGGGATCATTGGCAGTGAAGAAGAAGAAAATGAATACAAAAGAGGTGCTTTCACTCACCACACACGAAACCCTCCCAACTCACCGCTTTGAAGCTCACTGAAAAATAAACACCCCCCATCTGCCACTTTCCTCCGTCTTTAGCTGCCCCTTCCTCCGTCTTTAGCTGCCCCTTCCTCCGTTTTTAGCTGCCCCTTCCGCTATGCACGGACTTAATAGAAGCCCGGGAAGGAACTTAAGTACGTACTTAAGTATGTAGTACTAACTAACAGAGAACCAGCTGCCCTTGTCACTTTTGTTTTCGTAGCTTCAAGCTTTTTAGCTCTTATCCAGAAGACTCCAAGAGCAGAGCTAGAAGCATGAAAATAGCGAGCCGAGCAGCCTTACAGGACACCAAAACCGGGTTAAGCCAATTTATCCCAAACCGTTTCCGTGTTGGCCCAATGTGAGCTGTTCTTTTTTTTTTCTTAAAATCTTTTCTCTAGTCTTCTTTTCTCGCTGCTTTTGTCGATACATTGTTTGGAGATGCAAGTTCTAGGTAGTACTATCACTTGGAGATAAAAAGCCGCATCGCATTGCATGACTATGTATGCAAGGTGCTATGAACTGACTTAAAGACAGAAACCAAAGTGAAATGTACTTTGTTTTTTTTCAAAGCTGATATTAGCCTCGTTATGCTTCCCAGCGTTTTGCCACCAAAAACAAATATGATAAATAAACCCTCAAAGTTACATTTCCTCTGTCGCTCGACACATCGCACCTCTGTCCACGCCACCATAGCCGATCCATCCAGTCTTTTTCCATCTCTCTTATTCAGCCGTCCATCCAATCATTCGCCAACACCTTCCGACTGCCATATCAAGTTATTTTTCTTTTCTGCGGGCAAAGTTCTTGACCAACAAACTCATCAATGCCTAACTATCAAGGTTACCTTACCTTTTAGTACTGCCTTACCTTTTAGTACTGCCTTACCTTTTAGTACTGCCTTACCTTTTAGTACTGCCTTACCTTCTAGTACTGCCTTACCTTCTAGTACTACTATACCTTCTAGTACTACTATACCTTTTAGTGCTATCATCACAACAAACTCCACTCCAATCCCAATATGGTGCCGTCTTTTACTTTTCCCTTGACAAAAAAAAATATTGTTTGGGCCCTTTGTAGATCGTTTAACTCTCTTGGCAAATGCTCCCCCAGCTCGGTTCGGTTCACTTCAGCCTGATGACTAGGTCATCATCACTAATCATCCCCAACCCTCTCGCCTCTCGTCTCTCAAACTGTTGAACCAGCCTGTCGGGTGACAACGCCATCCATATGCATGTAGTACTTACTTTTACTACTATTACTACACATTCCGTATATCTTCCAGTCAAGCCACCCGCCCAGCATACACTACTGCATCAAGGTCGCCAAAATCCTGTAATGGTCGGTAGTAGCCTCTTGTACCCATCCCACTTCTTGCCTCACCTCACTCCTCTCCTCACATTACTGAATCACATGTAAATCCTGCCTTGCTTGTAGTATAATAAAATATCATTATTCTTAAAATATCAAAAATCCAATCAATTTTCCTAATTTTTGTTTTTGGTGGGCTTGAGCAAAGCCCAAGAACCCCATCCTAGCAAAAGAGACCCAAAAATGCAAAGACAAACCCAATAAAAGAAGAAACGGGTGGACGAAGGCTGTAAGAAACACCAAAAGGAATATTCCTTTGGCTCCCCCAGCAGCCTCCCGCCATCACCCTCTCTAAAAAATAGAAAGAACGGGAACGCCAGCAGAATAAAACTAATAAGGGGAAAATATGGCCCCGAAAGAAAAAGGAAAAATTTGGGAATCATAACGCAAGCGTAAACGAAAGCGGCAGCGGCGACGACAACGGCAGAATCAAGAAGCTGTCACTTGACACGGCCCTCTGGCATCGAATCGGTTCCAACAGCCCAAAAAAGGACTGCCAGTCTACCAACGGCGCCTACCAACAGGCATGTAGTTCGCATTGTCTGTATAAGAGAAGACGATCGAATATTAGAACACCCCTTTATTTGCTTTCACAGAAAAGGGTGTACCAAAATTGCGAAAGAAAATTCTTAGCGACGACGGTTGTACGAGCTGCGACCGCCACCACGGCCACGGTAGCCACCGAAGCGGTTACCACCACCACCACCACCGTAGCGGGTCATCTCCAGAAGACGGGGATCAATCTGCTGGTTGGCCTCCTTGAGAACATTGACCAGGTCACGCGCCTGCTTGGAGTCTGTTCTTTGTTAGCCTCGGCTCCCAAGTCGATGATAAGAATAAGAAAAAGGGGGAAAAAAAAAACTCACTGTCAGTGGTGAAGAAGGTAATGGCGGTACCGTTGGCACCAGCACGACCGGTACGACCAATACGGTGAATGTAGTCCTCCAGGTTGTTGGAGTAGTCGTAGTTCAGGACGTGAGTGATGTTACGGACATCTTTTTAACAAGGTTAGCAACAAACACAAAAACATTTCTGGTGGGTAAGAAGAATATCAAGGCATGATGATAACCAAAAATGGAAAATCAGGTAGCTTGGCCATAGCGCCTCCACAAACAGAGCAAAACGCCCAGTTTTGAAGACGCCTCAACCGTTGTCTGGTCGGTAGCCATGGTCCAGCTCATACTCCCGAAGCGAATATTGCATTGGTAGTTATAACAACTCCGTAAAGGAGTAGCAATATAGAATAGCATCAAGTCATAACCACCCGTCTGATCGAGGCCGCGCAGTCAGTTCGGCGACCAAGTTCAACAGGCAACGGAGAAGCTCTTTTTTCCGCAGCTTCCCCCAACGCGCTTCCAAGTCCACTAGTATAGGACTTCAACCCGAGCAATCAACAAAGACATCGTCGGGCTGGTGAGCAAAATCAAACGCCGCCAGCTTTATGGGTGTAGTGAAAAGTCTCGGAGCGGACTGAGACATTTCAAAAAACTCCAAGATAAAAAAAAGAAAGCTGCATGAAATGTGAAGAATTTCATGAGGGGTTGGCGTCTGTCTGACTGGTTGGCTGGAGGCCAAGCCATACTCCAATGTCTTCTTTCGGCCAGTAACAAAGAGTAAGAGTCGGGTGATTCACCACCACGGGCCACAGCAGAAGAGACCTCGAACGCCTCATCCCAGGCACACAGCCCGGAATAGATAGCCCAAGGAGCAGAGGAGGGGGGCAATCAATATATGCGTCTTAGAAATGCTAGTATCATATCAAATCCCGATTGCTGATCGTCATTCTAAGCCAAGAAAGAAAATCAGCCGGCAATGAGAGAACCAGAAACACTCGCGTAGCCTGGACAAAGACAGGCCAAGGCCGAAGGCCCATAAACAAACCCTTGGGAACGAATCTCTGAGATTCAGCGCTAATTGTTCTTGAAATGAAACTCGTTGCAAGAGAAAAAAGAATGTGTGTATCGTATCTGGTGGTGACCTTTTTTGTGACCAAAAGGGCAAAAACACACACACATACACACACAAAAGAAATATACTTTTGTTCTTCATTTCAAAACAAACCTGTTCTTGTTGTACGCCTGTAGGTTGCACAATGAATCGTGGGCTGCAAAAGAAAGCTTGCATGGTGCCGCGTCAAAAGTGCGCCAGGAGCATAGGCGACTGCGTGAGCAATGGCGTAGCGTAACGTAACGTAGAAAAGAAACAGCGCATTCATCGTCTTGAAGCACAGTGATACAAGCAGGACGTAGAGTAGTCGAGTCCTGCTTAAAATCGAAAGCATACAAGAAGGGTTTCCCGTGAGGATGAGACCGCCATCGTTCTCCCGTGAATTGTGTCTGGGAGACTTGAGCGGCCGTAGCCAACTCAGCCCAACCAAACACCCGTCACGGAGGATCGACGCGAATCGTTTGCAGGCAAGTGTTGCGCAGATAGAGAGCCCCTAGAATCAAGCGTGAAGGAGCCAAGCCAGGACAAGCGTGGCGAGTGCTGTACCAAAGCAACTTTGGCAGTGAAAGAGATGTGTATAGATGTAGGGGAGGGATAAACTTACCGATACCACGAGACGCGACATCAGTGGCGACCATGATGGGGCTCTTGCCAGTCTTGAACTGGTCCAGAACCCAATCACGCTCGTTCTGCTGCTTGTCACCGTGGATGGACAGGGCAGGCCAGCCATCGTGGCGCAGGAAGCTGGTAATGTCGTCGGCGACACGCTTGGTGCCGACAAAGATGAGGCACTTGTTGGTCTTGTCGTCCATGATCTTCTCAAGGTGCTTAATCATGCGGTCGCGCTTCTCGCTCTCGTTGACAACCTCGACAATCTGGGTAATACGGTGGTTGGCAGCCAGGTCGAGCGAACCAATGTTGACCTGGATGAAGTCGGTCAAGAAGTCGGTAGCCAGGGCGCGGACCTCCTTGGGCCAGGTAGCCGACCACATCAGAGTCTGACGGTCGGGGCGAATCTGGCCGATAATCTTGCGAATCTGGGGCTCGAAACCCATGTCCAGCATGCGATCAGCCTCATCCAGGACCAGGTAGGTGACACGGCGCAGGTTGGTCTTGCCAGCCTCGAGCATGTCAATCAGACGGCCGGGAGTGGCAATGCAGACCTCAACACCGCGGTTCAGGTCACGGATCTGGGGACCCTTGGGCACACCACCGTAGACGCAGGTGTTGCGGATGTGAGAGCTGCGGCCAAACTTGCTAATCTCCTGCTGAATCTGGACAGCCAGCTCACGAGTAGGAGCCAGAACCAGAACAATGGGGCCGTCGCCCTGGGCCAGCAGGGGCTGGGCGTTGATGTGCACAATAGCGGGCAGGCAGTAAGACAGAGTCTTACCGGAGCCAGTCTCGGCAATACCAACGACATCGCGACCGGACAGGGCCATGGGCCAGCCCTGGGACTGAATAGCAGTGGGGGCAGGGAAGCCCTGGGCCTTGACCTCGTCGATGACGTAGCGGGGGAAACCAGCCTCGTCAAAAGTCTCGATGGGCTTGGGGACGTCCTTGCCGACAACAGCCATGCTGTGCTTGTCACGGAAGACCTTGATATCCTCGTCGGTACGGGCGGTAACATCGGGGTGCTCCTTGTAGAAGTGCTTCTCGAACTTGGGCAGGGTGTTGAGGTCTGTAAACAATAGTAGTTAGCAAAAGTGCGTTTGTAATGTGTAGAAAATCCAAGCGGTACTCACCCCACTCCTGCTGTCTGAGGCCGGCGCCCATGCCGCCCATGCGGTCACCGCCGCCGCCGAAGCCACGGTCACCACCGTAACCACCACCACCGCCGCCGCCAAAGCCACGGCCGCGACTATAAAAATGTTAGTTGATGTTCTACAAAAGTCTGCAAATAGACAAGAATCAGAAACTTACCCGCCACTGAAGCCACCACCACCACCACCGAAGCCGCCACGGCGATCATCACCGCCACGCTCGTAGCCACGGTCGCGGCCACCACCACGGTCATTGTAGCGATCACCACCACCGAAGCCGCCGCCGCCGCCGCGCGAGCCGCCGTTGTAGCCTCCCTCGTTGTAAGACATTTTTTCTTTTGGCTAGATGAGAGACGTAGAAAGAGATTGATTGATGTCGAAGATGTGTGAGTGAACAAGTTCTTGTCGATTGGCCAAACAAAATAGGCGTCAGGGGAACACGTTCAATTCAAACGAAAAAAAAAGAAGGAGAAAAAAAAAGTCGCGTCGAGAAACCAAGGGCTAACTTGATGGACTCTGGATGATCAAATAAAGATCAAGGCGCGAAAATAGGAAATTTGTGGTGATGAGGGGGAAAAAGAATAGAAGAAGAAGAGGGTGCGGATGAAGGAAAAGAAGAGAGATAAAAGTATAAAAGAGTGAAGGAAGTTCGACTCTTTGTATGGGAGCCCAGGACGGTCAACAAGAAAAAAAAATTTAAGCAAGTACCTGAACAACTTTTTTTTTCTGCCGGCGTTTTCGCGTTTAGCCAATCAAACAGCGCAGATTCTGTTATCGTTATCGGGATCCTAGGCGTTTGGGAAGATAAAGCGGGTCGTTATAGCGGGTCGCAGCTTTTTTTCCTGGGTTTTTTCAGCGTACGCAGTATGTATTCTTTTCTCTTTTCTCTGAAATTGACTATAAAGTTTGAAACTAAGAGTTTTCCTCTTGTAAAAGTTTTCTACGGCGATGGCGAGCGAGTTTTTTTTTCTTATGGCTTAAGTCAGAAAGAGAAACTAGGGTTAACTAGACCTTTAGTCTTTTAATACGTGCTATCAAAAAAAAAAAAAAAAAAAAAAAAAGAAGGAAAAAAAAAAAAACTAGCGGCGATTTTGTTCTTCGGCGCAGCCGTGGCGGCAGAGCTGAGACGAAAAGAAAAGACGCTGTGATTAGTTGGCCGGGTACATTTCCCAGAAGCCTATTTCCATCTTTACGCGTGTCAGTACTTTGTACAATAATTTTAGAGACTTGAATAGGTCTAGAGAGAGGACTTGAATAATTCTGGGGAGAGGAGGACTTACGCGGGTGGCGTGGATGAAAATCTTGACCAGCTCTTCAATACGGTCTGGCGTTTGCTTGACCATGTACTCTTCCAGCACCTCTATAAAAAAAAATGATTAGTCAGCGAGCGGCAACAACCAAAAAAAAAAAAAAAAAAAAAAAAAAAAAAAAAAAACTCACTCTCGCCAAACTTGACGGCCGCCACAAAGCTTTCCGACGAATAATTCGAGACCCACGGCCAGTACGGATTTCCCTCGCGCTTCAACTGCGGATGCTCCGCCCAAACGGCGCCAATCGCTCCATAGCCCAGCAGACACGGCGCCTGGGCGACTTGCAGCGCCAGCCAGTCCTCGGACGTGCCAATATCCAGAATGTAGCGCGTGTACGCCGTGCAGGCCGGCAGCTCGGGCGTGGCCATGACTTGGGTCTCGCTGATGCCAAACGTGGCGCAGTAGGCCTTGTGCATGTTCATTTCCAGGGCGACTTTGGCGGCGATTTCGGCGCCGTCGCGCACTTGGGCGGCTGTGCGGCCTTTGTACGAACTGAGGGCGTAGGCGCGGGTGTAGTGGATCTAGTGGTTTTAGAAGTCAGTATAGAATGAGGATACTATAGATATGGATGGAGAAGAACGAACGAGGTAGATGTAGTCCTGGGTTATGTAACCCTTGAACGAGTCCATGGGCAGTGTTCCCGTACCCATGGCCTTGACAAACGGGTGGTGGACGAATTCATCCCAGACCGAACGCACATCCGGTCTAGCCAGAAGCCACTCGACAAAATGGCCGCTGTAACAGTTAGCATTCTACATAGACATGGTGATGGGCAGAAACTTACGGTGCAAACGGCAGCACGTGCATTGAGTGGAAGTGGTTCAGCGGGCCGTGGCCACTGCCAAAGCCCGGCGCCGACCGGATGCCGACTTCGATGTAATTGCACGCAGCGTGCACCGCATCCGGGACAGACTGGCCGTTGGCCAAGTTTGACGCAATAGCAGCTGCTCAGCTGTTAGTCTCGACGTGGTACAACCCAAGCATTTCCGAATGGTATGACCCACAAGCAAGCGTGCACCCCGTGCCATGCGTGTTCTTTGATTCCTGAAACGGACTCTGCACACTAACCATTTCTCCGCCGGGTCCGCACAGTACGTCCACGACAACCGCCTTTTCGGTGTCATTCTGCGCCAGCGTCAAGTCGGCCCGGAACGGCACATGGCCGCCTTTGATCAGCACCCACTTTGGGCCCAGCTTCTGCACCTCTTTGGCTAGGGCTTCCATGTCGGCGGCACACGACACGCTTACAGGCGTCTTGCCGGCAGACTGCAGAATGACTCTGGCCTCGGGGACGTTGGGGGTGACCACCAGGGCCAGCGGGAGGAGATCCTTGCACAGTGTAGCCACGGCGTCTTCGGGTAGTAGTTTTGCGCCGCTGGTAGAAATCATGACCTATTATTCGTCAGTCTCTCTCTCTCTCTCTCTCTTTTTCTCCCTCTCCTTCTCTTTCTCCCTCTCCCTCTCTTTCTCACTCTCACTCTCGCTCTCGCTCTCGCTCTCGTAGTAGTATAGTAGGAGTAGTAGAACCCACCGGATCAAGCACTAGCTTCGTCAGGCTATGCTGCCGCAACCGCTCAGCCACCACGGAAATCGTCTCGGCCGACGCCATCATGCCCGTCTTGACCACGTCTACGCCAATGTCCTCGACGCACAGGTCAATCTGCCGGCCAACAAAAGCCGGTGGCGTGCAGTGTACGTCGTAGACGCCCGTGGTGTTTTGGGCCGTCAGCGCCGTGGTGGCCGCCATAGCGTAGACGCAGTGCGCCGCCGCTGTTTTCTGGTCGGCCTCGAGACCCCTGTTTTTTGTTTGATTATACTCGTCAGTTTCATGGCGCCATCGGACGGAGAGGTTTATCCGAGAGAATACAGACAAACCCCGAGCAAACATTGTTGTCCAGCCCTAAAAGCGGGTCTGTTCCGCTTTCCCATGAAGAAAAAAAAAAAAAAAAAAAAAAAAAAAAAAAAAAAAAAAAAAGAGTGACAAAAGAAAATAATAACTTACGCTCCGCCTGAGCAGTCACTGCCGGCGATAAACAACACACGTCCAAGGGCCATTGTTCTCTAATTTGGTATATCCAAGGTCTAAAATCCCCTTTGATGGAGAATTGTCAGATAAGAGGGGATCCATATAACTTAGCTTGGGTTTCCAGCTCTTATTTATACAGACAGCACCTTGCTTACTTTGTGCTAGTAGTGTAGTACTAGTAGTAGTAGTAGTAGTTTTCTGCTTTAACTTTGGCCCTTTCTCTAACTGACGCCAAGCTCGCATCCGAGCCGAGCACCTTTGAAGCAGAAATGACTCAACAACCAACGACCATCTCGGCCCTTCTCAACACCTGACAGAAACACTAACAGCATCAACACACATAATATACTATCAACCAAAGAAGCCCATCTCCGATTCGCAATGTCGCTGATGATTCCATTTAAACTACAGGCTTCGTTCTACTTTGTCGCACCACCCCCGGAATATCTCGGCCAAACCCACCCAATGACCGATTCAAGCGTCATCTGATTTTCTCGATGCCTTTAGAAGCCGCATCAAGCCGGCGCCCTGCGTCTAAAATGCTGCCGACACCCATCTAAAACACATCCGGATCCACTTATTATGCAGTCCCGTCCCTGGATTTTGGCATCTGCCAGAAAAAAAAGTTGGACAAGAGAACTTTGAACAGTCGGTTTTGAGCCCGCTAGAAAGCCCTTCCATGCACTCTTCCAGAAAGTTTCCTGATAGGTGAAGCTGAACAAAATGGGATAAATAGGTGGCCTCAGAACTTACAACTGCATAGATATATAGCTCAATGCATTGCGTTACAGCCGTAATAGCAGTGTATGCATGTACAAGTATGCATATTTTATTACAACTTCATCACTATTTTATAAACCCTAATTGTACATAACCCTAATACTCGTTCAGCTTCTTCCACTCTTTATTCAATTTCAATTTCCTATAAAATCAGCGCTAACTCCTTCCCTCTGTTGTAAAGTAGCAATTTTTTTTTCTGGCTCTGGCAAAGAAAGAGCCAACTGAAAGAGTGGATCCTTCTGCATGAAAAAACAACCTGTTTCGGACACTTGCACGACGAGGTAATTTCCTTTTCGTGTTTTTTTTTTTCTTCTTTTTCTTTTGTTTCGCTCACAGCCTGGTCCTAGCAATTTTTTTTTTCTTTTCTCTAACTTTCTCACTCTCTTCAAAGTGTTAAAATTGGATGGCTCTTGTCGCGTATCTTATTCAAGGTATCAACGCCGAAAAAAAGAAAAAAGAAAACAAGAAAAAAAAAGCACCAAACCACTTGATGAAAATCAAGACCTAAAAAAAAAACCTCCACTTCAACAACACAATAAACCCAAAAAAAACATAGTACAAATAACAATACATGAAACTAAATCGCACAGAACAAGATAAAAGGAAGAAAATAAAATACATACAGGGGCGTAAATATAGGCACACTTGGCCAAGATGTGCACCTCCAACAGGAGAGCCATAAAAAGTCAAGCATATTGTGAGTTTGTGTTTGTGTTGCATGTTGTTTGTGCGTGTGTTTGTGCTTGTTCGTGCTGTGCTTCTTTCTCTCCCTCTCCCAAAGAAAACAAACACACGAGCCACACACAAAAACATGGTAAACCTCCACAGTCAACCTCCCACTTTCGTCCTATCCTGTGTCCTTGTCTCTCGGCTTGGACTCAGACCAGAAAAGTCAATGGGAAACAAAGACAAACACCACTTTCCTTCCATCTCCCCCCATCTCCTTCTCCAGGTATAAAAAACACCGACCGCTAGACCAAATAAAAAAAAAACAATAGTGAAAACAAAAAAAAGACCAAAAAAACAAGATATCCGGACCACCCCAAAGCAAGAGTCGTTACGCCAAGAATAAAAAAAGGCCATCACCGACTAGTAGATTACTAGTACTTTCTCTCTCTCATGCATACACAATCCCGCCAGTCTCCAACTTAGTAGCCTTGGTTGGGGGGACCCAGGGCTGAGCCACCCATGTGGCCGTGGGGACCGTGATGCGGCGGAATGTGCGAGCCAATGTGCGAGGGAGCGTACTCGTCGCCGTGCATGCCACCCATACCGCCCATGCCGGGGCCGGAACGCATGTGCGGGGGAGGAGGGCCGGAAACAACCGACGCGCCACCACGGCCGCCGTCGCCAAAGTGCTTCTTGCGCAGAGCGGCAAGACGCTTCTTCTTGGTAGTGGTGTTGATGTAGGTGCCAATGACAAAGGCAACAAAGTTGAAGAAGGGAACCCACATGTTCTCGGGCAGGAACTGTTGGGCAAAGGCCAAGCAGACGGGCGATGTGAGCCAGCTGATCTTCATCACCTTCCAGAAGCCAACCTTGACGGTGGCGCGGACATGGTGAAGGGTTCTGGCGCCGGCAATCAGAGCCATGGCCACCAGGTACACGCTGTTTTGGACGGGCGCAATCTGCTCAGGTTAGCGTTGGGCCCAGTTGGCAAGTGGAAGTTTGGGTTGTTTGTGTGAAAGAACTTACAATGGTGTTGCTAATCAGAATCTGCCACACCTTGGAGCGCAGGCTGACGCTACGGCGGAACATGCGCTGCAGAATCCACATCATAAAATGGCCCAGAGGCGCACTAATCAGCGCACCGTACATGGCCATTTTGGGAATGCGCGACGTAAAGTAGTGGCCATGCTTGTTGCGGTCCTTAGCCAGCCACGAAGCAATAAACTCCTGCAGACCAGCGAGCGTACCGGCCGTGAACATCTTTGTCCGAAGGGGGTTCTCTTCGAGCTGCTTAAAGTAGGCCTGTAATAAGAAAAAAAGACAAAGTCAGTAACCCACTCAGCTGTGCCTTCAACAGGCGACTTGCAGCAACAGACTAGATTGCAAAGCTAAGCTTACCGAGAGATAGCCCTTGGTTCCGGCATTAATAACACCACCAGTCAAAGCCGTGCCGACAGCATCAGCAATCTTGTGCTTGCCCCGCGTGCCGGGCAGAACGCCGTTGGGAGGGTTGACGGCGTCGACCACCTTTTCGGTGATCTTGGCAATGGCCGTCTCAGTTTCCAGCTTGACGGACATGGCAAACGGATGGCCGGAGCCTCTGAATCGATGAAAATAGGCGGAGTGGAGTGGAGCGGATTAGACTCGGCTGGACTAGACTAATACTGTATAGTCGGAAAACGGGGCGGGCGCGATCGATTCGGTGGGTTTTGAGATCTGATTGCGGGAAAATCGGAGCGTCGTCGAAATACGTGAGAGTAATACCCTTCAAAGGATATTGTGTTAGTAAAAGAAAGCGACCAATCGCAAATGGCTGCAGAAGTCAAGTGAAGTGGTTATTGAGTTTCTAGACAGAAACAGCTAGAGAAGAAAAAAGATGCAAAAAAGATGCAAAAAGATGCAAAAAAGATTGCGCAAATGCGCCAGGCTAGAAGAGCAAAGCAGAGCAAGAAGAAAAATACGAGGCGATTTCAAGCAGAAACAGCCAATAATTGAATTGACAGGCGGGAGCAGCAAGGATTGCAGTGTAATTTGGCAGAGACAGAAAAGAACAGCAGGAGAGCAGAAAACGAGGGCGAGATGTGAATTAAAGTCGACGGTGATTTGGTGGCAGTCCAAAGGGCGAAATTATCGAGAGGCACTGGATCGTATTGAACTGGATTGGATTGCAGATTTGGTTTCAAGGCATTAGAGCACAGTTGAAGGGTCGACACAATTTTGCGCAAGGCGGGCGGGCGTGTTGGGGCGCTATGGGTTTTCGGCAAAGGAAAATAAAATGAGAGCGACTTTGATTGTAGCAGCGGCGACGTCAGCTGTACGTTTCTTTGTGTTGCACTCTGGCATCTTGTGCTGTGCTGTGTTGTGCTGTGTTGTGCTGTGCTGCGCTGTTCTGCGGCGGGTTGGGTTGGGCTGGCAGGCTTGGATTGGTTACCCAGCTCTAGTTCCAGTTCTAGTTCCAGATGCAGATGCAGCTGTGCTTTGGTGCCTTTTTTGGGGTGCTGAAATAGTGGGCGGATAGAACGGCGGGCCAGGGGTTGGTCGGAGGGAGGCTGGGGATTGATTGAGTGAGCCAGCCAAGCCCAGTCCAAGTCCAGCCAAAACAAAACGAAAATAAAGAATAAAAAAAATCGACGAGACCAGACCACTCATCAAGACCAGGGCCGGATATAGCATGCATTTGAGACCAGGCGTAATAACCGCTAGTCTTGAGATGTGGATGTCGACATGATGCGTATCGTCAACAAGCGGCGAGTGTATATCGGTATTGGCAAGAGGCGAGGTGTAACGGCGGGTTGATGGATTGATTGATTTTGGCGTCTCACATGAACTGAGAAAAAGATGGCTGGTTAAGCTCGAGCTTGAGCTAGTGTAGTGGGCGGACAAAGTATCCACCAAGACTGCTATTTTGGGCGCCGCGGTGCTTGTGCTATTTTTCTCTTCTCTGCTTTGTTCTGCTGCTGCTGCTGCTGCTGCTGCTGCTGATTCTTCTTCTAAAGCCAAGCTTGATGTTATAGTGGGCTGTTACAGACCCATGGAATCAAGCCCGTTTGATTTTTCTGTACATTGACGAGTTTCTTCACGCGCAAACAAGCGCGCATGAATGAACTTCTGGTCGTCTCGCCGGAAGCTTCGAGAGGAATGGAGATGGGGAATAAAGGGTTCACTGCGAGCATGTAAGTACGTACAGAAAATGAAGCTTAGATTGATCAGTATGGCTGTCCTGGGTCGCGTGAAACTCTACTTTTAGTAGTAGCCAAAATAGATCAAGGGCGTTAAGCGTTATCCGTCGTCAGCGCGGAAAGTCGTGATGATTTGAAGAAAAAGACTGGTTGAAGATGACCAAGTCTATGATGGAAAGAAGTAAAAAAAAAAAAACCAAGAAAATGATATCAGAAGAAAAATCAAAGGAAGATCAAGAGAAACAAGAAAAGAAGAAGAAAAAGAAAACAAAGAAAAAAATAAAAAAGAGAATG
Source organism: Thielaviopsis musarum (assembly GCA_001513885.1). Classification (NCBI taxonomy): domain Eukaryota; kingdom Fungi; phylum Ascomycota; class Sordariomycetes; order Microascales; family Ceratocystidaceae; genus Thielaviopsis; species Thielaviopsis musarum. The sequence continues at coordinate 31,768 of LKBB01000105.1, forward strand.
CGCGCGAGGAAATTGAGATTTAAGCCTGGTTAAAGTAAACAGGCAAAGCTGGAAACAAGAAAAAGAGGAAACGGGAAATTTGAGTGGCCCAGGAGGGAACAAGTATAAAAGAAGAGTTTAAAAAAAAAGAGAAGAGAAGGAAAAAGAGACGAGGATGAGAGAGAAAGAGAAAGAGAAAGAGAAACCTTGCAACCTATCAATAGGTAAGGTCAGGCACTATTAGAGCAAGTCAGGTTCAAGGTCCTCCTAGCTTGCCCATCAATCAAAGGTGCAATTACCGTGCGTCTAGTGTTACTACAACGAAGTAAGTACTTACGTGCTGAGCAGGCAAAGTGGCAAGAAGCAATGGGCAACTTGCACCTTCTCTGCTCGTGATGCCAATACATGCGGTGCGCAGTTGAGTTGAGAGACATGCAGTCAATAGTATTAAGTACTACTTACTTAAGTACATACAGATTCCTACCATAAACGCAAGGCACGGCAAACGGCAAGCTGCTTAGGAAGGAAGGAGTTCTGTAACCTGCGTTGTTTTCTCACCTTTGCAGCTTTTTTTTTTTTTTTTCTATCTTTTCCATTCGCTTCTAAAGCTTCCTACCTGCTTCTTCTTCTTCCTTTTTTTTTTTCTGTAGCTTGCGGCAAGGCAGGTTTTTATTTTTTATTTTTTTATTACCAAAAGCAACCCCCCCCAAATGCAGGCGCTACGTTCTTTTTTTCACTCTTTGTTTGACCTTTCACTGCATTTACGGTAAGAACTTGCGAACAAGTTTAACATAAACCCTTGCTTTTTGAGTTTTTGTCTTGCCCTGTCTTCTTTTGTCTTGAAAACCTTTGAGAAAAAAAAGAAAATCTCTTCAATTTGTGTCGTCATTATTCTCCCCTTCCCCCGCCCTTTTTTGTTTTTATTTTCTTCGTCATTCGTTTTTTCTTTTTCTTTTCTACTGGTCAAAGGGCCTGCCTTGCCTCTTTTTTCAGACCCGACCTCTGACGAAACGAGGTCGCGACTTTTACCGTGCCGTGCAGGACGTAGTCCTTGGGGGTCCCTGCCCAATAATTTACGGGTAGGGGCTCTAGCGCCTGTGATTGGCTGCACAACATGAGCTGTGTTTTTTTTTTCTCTTTCCTTCTCTTTCTCTGCTTCTCTTTTATGCTCCATTTTCGTGTTAGCGTTATGTGCAAAGGTACGTTCCTAATTTACACCCTGCCTGCATAGACCCAGAGGTATCTATCTTTCTTTCCTTCTCTTCTTTACTCTCATGACTGTCAGTTTCTTGGTAGGTGCTGTTTATGCGCAAGGGAAGGGAAGGACGGGAATTCAGGTACAGGAATACATTTGTCTAAGCTCTATTTATTGGCTGCCACCCACCCACTTCAATATTTTTGCTCTACAGAGCCCATGGGCGGCGGACAGAGCTCCCACTTGATAACTTGGTATTTCCTTCAAAGCCAACTAAGCTGCTACTGCTACCCATGCTTATTCTCTTTGATCCTCGTAGCTTTGTTTCGCGATCGATTGGATTTAACGCGTTCCACTCCTTCCCTGTTTTCGGTTGAGTTGCTTCCCATTTAAGAATCCAAGCTCAAGCAAAAACGCGCTTTCCTTTTTTTTTTTTTTTTTTTTTTTTTTTTTTCTTCTTTCTCCAACAAAAGAGCACTGACCCCTCTATAGCGTGAGGCTGCGACGACCCACCATGCGAAACGAAATACTACTGTACTGTATTGTACTTACTTGTACACCATGGCAAGTTGAGCTTTGAGCGCAAGGCTGAAACAGCAGCGCCGTTTGCCTGCATCTGGACCAACATTGGGCCAAGTTTGAGCAGTGTTTCTCCCTTTTTAGAGGGCGACTTGGTTAGTACGAGTACAGTACGATGTGCTACTAGTACTACTACCAGTATACTACTACTTTGTACGGCCAGTCGCTCAAATTAAGGGCTTGTCAAACCCAGACCATTGAAAACAAGGTCAAGGCTCTGCAAACCAGGCCCGCTGGTCAATCACATACCATACTTGTACAAATCACGACTCGCTGTTTTTGAGTAACAGCAGTCCAGGGCTATAACTCGGGGTTCATGGGCTATAATCGGTTCATGGGCTATAATCACCTGGGTTTACAGCGGGACATGCCAAAAACCCGCCAGTTGATATATGACGAAATTATCAAGTGCCCGGCTTCCATTTAAGCTGCAGTCCTTCAAGCAGCCGTTGACATCTGGCAATATCTCAGCTAATCTCGCTGCATCGGCTGGACTGTCCGCATCGAGATCGCACGAGATCCCATCCCGCTTTTTTAATTTTTTTATTGTTATTTTTTATTGTTACCAATGGATGCTTTGTGTTTTATTCTTATGTAGGACCGCATATCATAACCCTAATAACATTCTGTATCACCGGCTTGGCTCGGAGGACAGGATTCCGATAGCAACAAAAGTCAGCGCCAAAAGACACCAACAGAGACGAGAGGCAGAGAAACGGTAATGCGTGCTCCGGATAAAAAAGGCGGGATATGAAAGCTTTGACACCGGCTCTATTGGCATCATCATCACCAGGACTCAATTTACCACCAAAATCACCGGCCATCTCTACTCCTCCATGCACGGCACTATTGTCTCCTCTTCGCTTCTCTCCGGCGCCATGACGGCGCTGCCGCAGTTTGTCATTTTCGTGGGCACCGTGGCCGGCTACTTCACCTGCTACGCTACGTCGCATGTGGCGTCGTCGCTGAGATGGCGCATCCAGCTGGAATAAAATGCAGAGAAGCCTCCAGGGCTCATCTACTACTACTACTACTACTACTACCGCTACTACTAGACTCCCATTTGGCACTTGTCCAGCTTGCTGGCTTCGCAGTCGCCCTTGGACTTGTCGCAGCCCTTGTACGCCTGGCACTGAGTCTTGGCGTTGAAGCAGTTGCCAGAGTAGGTGGCAGTGTCGCCGTAGTTGGTGTTGATGCCCATCCATCAGCTCATCACTGTTGAGAGCAGTAACACCCTGAATGTGGACCGAGCGCTTGCAGTTGTTCTTGCAGTTACCACACGACCGGTAAACCTTGCCGTAGTAGTTGGCGTACAAGTTCATAATGTTGGAGTAGCCGCAGCCGTTGTACCGGATCATCTTGTCAGCACCACCGCCGACAATGCTGACGGTGCCGTCGCCCTTGAGCGAAATGGTATTCTCGCAGATATCCTCAAACCACACATTCTCCAGGGTGCAGGCGCCCAGGCAGTAGATACCCTCGCGCTGCTTGGCACCAATAATGACATTGCGCAGAGTAGCGCCGTCCTCCAACAGGAAGACAGCATCCTTCTGGCCTATAAGTTCATTAGCAAAGTCCACAGAAATACAACATCCACTCCTGCTACTAGTAGCAGTACTAACCACCCTTAGTCTGGCCAGTGCACGACTGGCCGCGGTCGTACTTCATGTACTTGGCATCAAACGTCTTGCCCTTGGCAATAGTCGAAGGCGCCGACAAAGCCTTGTAGCCAGTAGCCGTAGGAATAGTCTTGGTGGTGCAGCTAGCAGCTAGCAGCCATGACTATGGGCACGGTGGCAAAGGCGGCGAGAAGAGTAGAGAACTGCATCTTGATATAACAAAAGAAGGCAATTTCCGAGTAGGTGGATAGGAAAAAGAAATATGAATACTACCAGTAGTAGACTGAAAACAAAGAAAGTGTGTAAAGAGTTGGACGAAAAGAGGGAATGTGAAAACCGCAAGGGCTGAGTGAGTGCGTGCTGATCGAGAGTGAAGGTGGTGATGGAGGTGGTTATAAGACGGCTTTTCTTCAACTTGGGAAACCGCGGATCGTGAAGCTGAAAGGGGTCTGTCTGTCTTGGCTTTTTCTGTACCAGCTTCGGTTTGATCGGGGCGGATCAGGAGACACGAGTCGCAACTGCAATAAACAGAGTTCATGAGCATACCTAGCGGTATCGTAGCCAAAGGTAAGTCTCATATTCAGAGCCTAGCCCCGAGCAGACTATATTTCAATGAAATGCCAAGAAATTTCCATCAGGAACTCAATGTGGGCGAGAGATCGTTCTTCCCGAATCAGGTCGTTTCTTGAAAGCTGGCAAAATCCACAGTAGAAAAATGTGCTAAGCCTTCTCATATTGGGTTTGCAAAAAGCATGAAATCATCAAGTGCGTGACAGCGGAAAGGAGCAGATGACGGCGGTTGTAGTTTGCCAAGACGGAAATAAATAACGATAATTGGCATAGTATTCGTAGAATCGGGAGTTTGTCGCCATGTCGTAATAATTGAGGAGAGGACGTCGAGCCTATGTTGTGTGTTACTGTGCACAAATTTTTGTGCCAAAAATAGGGCTCTAAATGCATGATACTAGTAGTACTTGACTACAGAAGCAGAAGCGTTTGTAGAAAAAATGCCAGACTTCCAGTTGTTAGACCTAGTCTTTTACTGTAAGTTAGCATATCCTTTATTTTGGATATATTAATACTGCTGTACTTGTGTTTCCATCGACCGTGTACCCGAAACTCCGTCACACGTACAGATCAGTTGATAACTGCCTTATGGTCAGTCTTGGCAGGGTGGATTTTGGAAACAAAAGCCGCTGCAGAATCAATGTCCAGGGCCCGACTGGTGGAAGAACAACACGCAGAATGCGGTTGGTTCTTGGCGGTAGGAGAATCTGATAACAAAAAAGATCGGCAAAAAAAGGTAGTCAAAGTCATATGTTTGTTGGCAAGGGTTAGTGGTAGATGGGAACCCGGGAATGAGGCATGTGGTGTTGAGGCATCAACAAACCCAAGATTGACTGTGTGAAGGCCAACACAGCTGTTGTGATGTTTGAGTGAAATGGAGGCAAGGCTGATGGAAAACAACCCAAAAAGGCCCATCGAAAAAAAAGGCGTAGCCTCGTTTGTTTGTTTTTAGATACGGCAGGCAACAAACGCTCGCATTTGCCATGTTGTCTGCACGCTGCAGCTTCCACGAAAGTTGGACAGACAAATAGGAAGGAACCCACGAGGCTAATGGAATGACCAAGAAAGCTCTGCTGAAGCCGTGAGGCTGTCAAAGGTTAACTGAATTCTCATCTCTGTTATTTATTTCGCAGCTTTGTCTCTCCTGCATCTCCGCGAATTGCACCATAACGACACGCCTTTTGTGTGAAACCTGCGACGAAACGACCAAAAACATGGACGAAATCATCATCAACACCGATTCCGGCCAATCAAAAGTCCCAGAAGATGAATCCACGGCCAATGTTCCATCGCTTCGGTCCAGCAAGTCTCGGGACATACCAGTGAATAATGCGGGAAGCTGGTCTCGATTTCAGCATTTTGGCTTGTCAATGATGAGAAAGCTTACCAGAGACAAGTCCAAGATTTATCCCGGCCCTCTCGATCCCATCGCTCGCAAGGAATACATGAAGAAGAAGCCAAAAGCTTCGTTCAGCAGCGTGGGACGGTACCAGTGTACACATCTAACGATGGTGCGCCATTGGTCTGCGACAGAGCTGTGCCCCTTTTGCCGGAAAGTCGGTAGATTTGGATGGCTGTATCGCTGTTGCACCGATCGGGACATCATGGTAGAGGCCAATCCAATTGAAGTTTGTATTCCATTTGGCCCCATCATCTTTACCAGTCATTAACATAATAAAAAAATAGGTCGGCTTGCACACTTTTGACAGCGTTAGAAACGCGTTAAAAGAGTTGGTGGCGCCCCGGGCGAGAACAGTGCTTACACGAACGGACGAGCTTGACATTCTCGATGAAATGAGCGATGCGCAGCTCAAGCAGTACACGCCGGCTCGATTGAAGCGGCTGATTTTGCAGCGCCGGGACGTAAGTAAAGATAAAACAACCAGGTTGCTGCAATTCATTGACTCGGCTGAGTAGGTGATTATCGCCTCCCGCAATGACCTTCGAGAGTTGATGAGCAGCAGAGGCTTCAACGACAAGGACGCGCACATCCCTGACGAGGTAACAGAGTGCAAATTCAAGTGTTGCTCTCGCTGCAAGAATTCGCTCAAGGAGCGGACTTTTCTGCCGCTGAATGCCATTGTCAATGGCGACACCCCTGCCAGCGCTGTCACTGGTTTTGGCTTTCATCTTTTGGGTGAGCGGCCAGTGGTGAATGCGGCGCTGGCCAAGAATATTGGCCAGCTAAAAGAAAACCAAGGCGCTTTGTGGAATCTTGTAAGTCAAGTTGTCGCCACTCATCACACCCTTGTTGCCACGAGTGTCGTCTAAATTAAGTTGGAAACGAGATGCAGCACGCACTAACACCTTTTCAGGAAGAACCCGAACCGCCATTCTTGCCGATTAGCCGCCCCGTGGCTTGTGCCACTGACGCAAACATCCACTTATTGGGGGACCATGACGCACTAACCAGAGGTCTGACCCAAAAGGTGCACAACGACAAGGCACGGAGACGGCCAGAATCTCTGATTGGGGATTCGACAAAACAAGTGCCCTGGTTCCATTTCAAGAGTGTTGCGTTCGTGCCAAGACCCAAGACGGCTAAGTCGGCATCCAAGAAGAAAAGGGACAAGAAAGCCAAAGCCAGCGCGAGCGTGGATGACGACGACAGAAAAAACTCTGATTCGGAATTCATCCCAAGTGACGACGGTGCTGGTGAAGTCACACAGCCAACCGACCAGGGTGAAGTTTGCCCAGTGACAGATGAAGCCAAGCCGGAGGATTTTAATCCGGGGTATTTGGGCGCAGTCCTGAAAGCTTCCGATGCAGTGCCAGAGGTCCGAGAAGCTCCAGATGCTTTGGAGGCTAGTGTGGCAGTCTCAGAAGCCACAGAGGAATGTCATGCACAAGACCAAGCGAGTACAAGTGCAGATGGCCAATCAGAAGAAGCAGCCTTGGAAACAGAAGCAGCCCCGAAAGCAGAAGCAGCCCTGGAAACAGAAGCAGCCCCGGAAACAGAAGCAGAAAAACCGACAGCAAATGATTCAACAGAACAAGCCAGCGCTTCAAGTTCTATTGCAACCACCCCCAGAACACCCCGGCTGCGAAAGGCAATGCTGCCAGTCCCGGTACAGAGAACCCCCCGATCAAACACGCCCAAGAGTAGAGCGTCAATGGCTATGATGCCCAAGGCAGGAGACTTTCAGCCAATCCGTCGCAAGGCGTCGGACCCTGAGCAGATGCGTGCTCTGATGTCGATATCCGAAGACGGTTCGCCGGCCAAGACGGCAGAATCAAGGATTCCACGTCTCTCCCCGTCGCCGCTGTCCAGGACCATGTCGACGTCGGTCTCACCCGTGAGATATAGCGCCAAAGCGCGGCTTTCGCGCACTCTTTCCGTGTCCAACATCCCAGCGGCTTCTTCGCCGTCTGGTCTATCACGGACATATTCGAATCCTAGACTGTTGGCAAGCGCACGCACGCCGATCCTGACCAAGGATGTCTCGCCGATCCGGTCAAAGGAGCGCGTCTTGAAGCTGCAGGAGGAGCTCAAGAGGAAGCGACTTTTGGAGCAGACGGAACGTGGGCAGCCTAAGTGGTCGAGGCGGTTGTCGCTGTACATGCCGGATACCATTATGGAAGAGGAGGAGGGGCAAGACAAGCAGGGACAAGACAAGCAGGGACAAGACAAGCAGGGAAAAGACAAGCAGGGAAAAGACAAGGAGGAGAAAAACAACGAGGGACAAGAGAATGACAGGCAAGAGAAGGAGGGACAAGACAAGGAGGAGCAAGATGAAGAGCCTCCGGAAGAGAGGGTAGGAAGATCACGGCATCGGCGATGAATACGAATATAGGAATATAGTATAGTTATGATAATAGATACTAAAAGGAAAACAAATGTACAAGATCAAGCCCGCCTGCAGTTATATGACCCTAGAAAACGAAGCCTGGGCAGCCAACATACCTACTCGTCATCCTGCGTGACAATGGCCGTCATCATGCGATTCCCCACGGCCGTCGCCTCGGGGAACCGCGGCTCAAAGAACTTTTGCGTACTGACAAACCGCTCGCGCCACATGTCAAAGTGGCCGAGACTGACACACTCGGCCCAGGCGCGCGCCGCAAACGTAAACTCGAGGTCGTCGGCACGGTACGTGTGGTCGTTGGCGGCCGTGGCCAGCGCATTATCCAGCAGATCGGCCGAGCAAAACAGGTGCTCGACGACGCCCAGCCAGATGCGGAACAGCGGCGTCGAGCACAGCATGTGGTCGTACGGCATGATGCCCAGCTGGGCCCAGCAGTCGACCATGGCGAGCAGCGAGAGGTGGTTGTTGGGGCGGGGCTCAAGGGCGGCGGCGGCGGTCGCGGAGTCGGTCGAGGAGTCGGTGGCGGCGGCGCGCAGGGTGAATTGCTCGAGGAGGTCGCTGCGCAGGAGCGGCTTGCGCGCCCACTTGGGGGCATCAGCGGGGCCGAAAACCTTGTCCTTGGCGGCGAGCACGCGGGCGCGTAGGGCGGCATGGTCGCCGACAACCATCAGTTTGTACAGGTCGGTCACGCTGGTGGCGTACTGCGAAATCTGTTTGCGGGCTTCGGGGTTGAGAATGGCTAGGCCGGCGTAGACGTGCCACTTGGCGCTGTAGATGCGCAGCATGATGTTGATCTTGACGTTTTCGATGCCGCCGACGTAGCGCGCCGAAACCCAGGGGAACTCGCGCTCGGCGTGCCAAGCCTTGCCCATGCTCAAAAAGGCCACGTGCGTAACGGCCTGCGTGTCGGCTGTGATGCGGTCGTGTTCACGCGCCGAGAGATACACCAGCTTGGAGCGCAGACACGAGAGCACCGTCTCAACCTTGCGCAGCGATTCGTCCGACGCGCGATGCTTGATAAGCACCAGCGGCATGCCCTGCGGATCGACTTTGGGGCCGTGCAGACTGTGGCACGAGATAATATCGACATCAGCCGGGATCGAAGCTTCAAAGGCACGCACTTCGGGGTCCTTGCATGACGTCTGGCCGCCGACAATGGCGCCGAGCTTGGTGGCTGTGTGGGTTAACAAGGGTTACGCGGGCAGCCAGCAGAAGAGGCAAAAAAAAAAAGAAGAAAAAAAAAACATACACGGGCCGTACTGCGCAATCACGGCGCCAATCACAGCAGCCTCGACGCTGTAGATAATGTAGTCGCTGGCGCGCGACACCAGGTGGCCGTTGCGGCAAATTTCTATCGTCTATAGGACGAAACGGCTCAAGTCTCAGCGCGGGTTCTTTTTCTTTTACGTCGCCCGGATGGACAGACGGACGGATAAATACGACATGGTAGACAGTGAATAGGATAGGGCAACACATTCACAAGCTCCGTGCTTTTCCCTCAGACCCAATCTATTATAATCATGGTCCAGGTGTCACAAGAGCACATCATTCAGGCAAAGCACAAAAGTGTAGACGTCGACGGGTAGGGGCCGTGCAGCAAATGGAGAGCACCGTACAGTTCCTGCAAACTCCTTCTTGAGGCTTTCGTACTTTTCTTCTTGGTCACACGCCAGGATTCTACGGACGGTGCCAGAGGCTTCGGTTAATACGGTTATGATCTGTGGCAGTGCAATCTTTTGCGTGTTAGCAATACGATCAAACAAGTGATCAAGAGAAAAAAAAAAGAGTGAAGAGGGAATCGCATCAGACAATAGTTTGTTAAGGTAGCTAGCGTTGACATCATCGAGAGCCCACGCCAATGCCGGGGCCAGAATGGTTACCCAGCGTGACATTGGGCAATGCTCGAGCCAAATGCGCTCTAGTCATCATCGCGAGTGAAGTGTTGTGGCAATGGAGATAAAAAAAAACTTACCAATTGGAAAGACTGCGGGCGCAACCCAAATGGGTGCCGTCGTGGAAGAGACAAATTACTCACCTCCAACCCGCAGCAGAGAGGCGATGGGCGTAGAGCTTGCCCATATCACCCATACCAATCAGGCCGACAGTGAAGCCGGCCTGTTTCATGGCATCTTCAGAAGCCATTGTGCCAGAACAGTGACGATACAAACAAAATTTGCCGAAGAAAATGTATCGTGAGAATGGATACGGGGTAAACAAAGCGTCCACCTCAGTTCAACAAATAGCAGCCAGTAAAGAAAGAAGAAAAATTCTCACTTGAGATAATATTAGCTTGTTGGACAAGACCAAAAGGGAAAAAAAAAGTAGTGAGTAAATGTGGTATAAAGAGAAAGAAAAGGGAAGAAAAGAAAGGGAACAAGACGGCGGGCCCTGCAGACTTTTTATACTTGGAAATTTTCTGCATCGCGGGCTAAAAAAAAAAAAAAAACTCTGGAGACGTACTTTTAGTGGGGCTGCTGTCGCGTGCGGTTACCCCGTTTATTATGCAATTATCCAGAAGTATACAGGTGGGGCATAAATTACTAACACGGCCAGACCTCCCTCCCCGTTAGACGCACAGCCAAAGGAACCTTTAGGGTGAAAGTCTTGGATCTATAAATAAAACCCCACTAATCAGCTTCTTACACGGAAGACGATTAGACCGGATTTACAACTACACAGATATGGCTCTCTACGCCCTCGGCTCCAACGGCAACGGCCAACTCGGCATTGGCCACTGCGAAGACATCTCCGTCCCGCAGCCCAGCCTCTTCGCCTCCCCGCCCGCCCAAGCTTTACACATCCTAGCCGCCGCGTTTGGCGGCAACCACTCGCTGTTTCTCGTCCAGACGCCTTCATCAGCCCGCGTTTATTGCGCCGGGCTCGCCACCGCGGGTGCCTGCGGCCTCAACGCGCCTGCCGACAAAGTCGCCAACTTCCGCCCGCTGATGCTCTTCCCGGCCGAGAACGCGCCGGAGACGGCAACACAGACGGTGCCGACACATGTCGCTGCGACGTGGGATGCGAGCGTGGTGGTTTTCGATGCCAAGAGAGTATACACGCTAGGCGCCGGTCCCAAGGGCGAGCTAGGTCTCGGCGCGCTGCCGGCAGAAATCGTCCGCTCGTCGTCGGCGACACGCGTGCCCGCCTTCCCGCCGGGAGATGCACGCATCGTGGATCTGGCTGCAAGCATGGCGCATGTTGTTGCGGTGCTGGACGACGGCCGTGTGTTTGGCTGGGGCAGCGGGCGCAAGGGACAGTTGGGCGAGCCGGCTGTAGCGAGCGCACCGACGCCGCGCGAGGTTGTCCTGCCAGCAGGCTTCAAGGCAGTGCGGGGCGTGGCCGGCAAGGAATTCTCGGTGCTGCTCAGCGCGGCGGGGGAGGTCGTTGTCCTAGGGGGCGAGAAGTGGGATATCAAAAAGGCGGCGCCGGCGATACTCGACGAGTGTGTGGATATCAGAGCCGGCTGGGGAAATGTCTATGCGTTGCATGCCGACGGGCGGATAACGGCGTGGGGCAGAGATGATCACGGACAGCTGCCGCCCGAGGGTTTGCCGCCGGTCGAAAAAATTGCTGTTGGTAGCGAGCATGTGATGTGTCTAACAAAAGAACAGGACGTGGTATCCTGGGGCTGGGGTGAGCATGGAAACTGCGGTCCGGGGGCCGACGAGGCGGGCGATATCAAGGGACGATTCAACGTGATTGCTTCACACAAGAATGTGCCGGCGAGTCTGAAAATAGGCCATATTGCAGCCGGCTGTGCAACTTCGTGGGTTAATATTATTCCTGTTGACTTGTAAGAGATGAATTGGCCTGTCTTGAAAGTATTAAATGCCGTAGAATAAGCCAAGCTTTTGCACATCTGAAAGAATCTGCGTCGGCGCAAATTCACTGCCATCAGCCCCACTATCCGGGGCGTCTGTTCCAGCCTTTCCAACGACTGCCGGTCTCGTGTTCTGTGTAGTGTTAGCATAGATGCCATACTCCCTTGACAAATAGAACTTACCGTGTTCTCGCTATCGTCCCACCCCAGTCCGCCAAACCCATCATCCTGCTCCTCATCATCATCAACACGAACTGGCTCCCATCCATCGTCGCCCACAAACAATCCATCCTCGACTGTTTGCAGATTCGCCCGCGGCGCAACCTGGCTCTGCTGCGGCCGGATATCAAAGAACGCCATGTGCGCCCGCGCCGCACTTGACGGCGGCGCTGCAGCTGCACCAACGGCCGGGAACGCTGGCTGCGGCGTGCCTTTGGCTCGTACATTCGCCCGCGCAGCCGCCATGCCCGCCGCATTTACCGAGATACCTGGTACCACTCTGTCTGGTGCTGGCATTTGCTCTGCCACGGTCCTCTCTGAGCCCCTGCGGACCACAGCCGGCGTTCGCCTCCGCGCAGAAGCAGCAGATTCCAGCGCCGGGGCCTCCGGGGCAACCGAGGCAGCGGTTTTTCTCTTCTGCTTTTGCCCTGTAGCCACGCTGCGCTCGCCAACTGTCATCAGCAGGAATTCACATGCCATGGCGTCGCCGTCATACGAGAAGCGGATGGGCCGCTCGGGCACCGAGTAGCGCGCGCGCAGATCCGCGCCAATCAGGCCAGCATGCTGCACGACGGCCCGGAAGTCGCGCACGCTCACGACAATATGCAGGCCCTCCTCGACCTCAATATTCTGGAACTCGTCGAGGTCGACGGCGATGCTGGTCTGCAGCGGCTTCTTGAGGACTTCGTCAGCGTTCAGGGCCTTTTCCGTGTAGCAGTTGAAGTTGACGTGGGTGGCGGTCGAGTTGATGTCCAGCAGCTCGACGCCGGGGCCAAAGTGCTCCATGATCTGCCGCAGCGTGCGACTCGCAATGACCCAGCGATGCAGCGCCTCGTCGGCATTGAAGCGGGCATGGACGACCGGCGCACTCTCAAACGTCAGCCGATGCGTAGCCACGCATCCGTTGCGAAACGCCATGGTGACGACAAAGCGGGACTTGACGGCCGGCCCGTCCTCGACCGTCACAGTGCAGTGATCAATGGTGGCCGCACGGGAGTCGGTGGCCGCGGCGTCCTTGGCGGCAGCGTCGGTGGTGGCAAACGAGGTGGCGGCGGCACGGCCGCGGAAGATGGCAATGAGCACGCGCGAGTACAGGCGACACAGGAATTTGTCCGGGGCGGAGAAGCGGTATTTGGCAAAGAAGCGGGCGGTGTTAAAGGAGATACAGGCGTAGGCCGACTTTGTGGGGTTCATGGCAGAGAGTTTGAACTACGGATTAGTCAGATGGTGCATTCAATGAGAGGAATCAAATTAGATATCCATCGAGAAAAGGGAAGGCAAACCTTGTCGCGATGGGCTTCAAAAGAAACTTCATCGTGAAATTTGCTTAGACACGTGATGGCCTCGCGCAGGCAATTCACGCCTTCCTCGCTAAGGGTGAAACTGAGGACCGACATGATACTAGTCGCCTTGTTCGTCGACAGTTGATGATATAGTTGAACAGTTGAATATATCAGGATAATGGAACAAACCAAACCCGAGAGAATCAATTGCTTATGTGCCGTGAAGTAAAGAAGATGAAAATTCTTCACAGAAGGCTGAGTAAAAGGAAAGAAGTGAATTCACAAAAGTGTGCTGTGAGATGTGCGGCAGGTACTTGCGTTGCACCTGCTTTTGCTGTTTACTTTGACTCCATCGACAGCTGTAGACTATTTAGTGCCCAATGTATCTAGAGAAGCACAGCACGAATATTACAGGCCGGGTTGATGAAATATCTACATAGTAAATGAGACATGGAGATACTCTCCGCAAACATCGCCATCTCTAGGCAGCAAAACCCCCCCCCCCTTTGTTTTGACAGGATTTTTAGACTGCTACAAGCCGCCAGCTGATAACAATCGCAAAGACCTAGCTCGCTTAGCTCAGTTGGTTAGAGCGTCGTACTAATATTTCACCTGAAATATCAAGTAATGCGAAGGTCGCCAGTTCGACCCTGGTAGTGAGCACTTGTATTTTTTTAAATCGTTCTTTCATTTTTTTAATCTAGACTGTTTTACCTGGAAATGGGTATTGATTTGATATAATATAATAGGCATGCAATAGAGCCAAATAGATAAACGGCCGTTCTCTTCATGACTTTTTTGTCAATTTCTGATATCAAAGAACAAGCTTGAATAATGCAAAACATAGGAAACACAAAAGAAATCACCAACACACACGATCTGACAAAGGAAACCCAAAAAGATAGACTTGACACAAGAAAAAAGACACACGATAGAATAATTGATAAGAACAAAAGGAAAAGAACAAAGTAAAAACGCCTTCCCGACAGAAAAAAGAAAAAGACAAAAGGAAAAACCACTAAAAGGCTAGAAAAAAGGTGAAAGAAAAAGAAAAGAGAAGGGTATTTGGATATCCCACGCAGCAGAAACAGACAAAAAGAGATGAAAAAGAAAAGAAAAAGAGACGGACACCAGCAAATCTAGAGTCTCGAAAAGAAACTGAGGAGGTATAAAAAAGGAAAGGAAAAGGAAAAAAAAAGGAAAGGAAAAGGAAAGGAAAAGGAAAAAAAAGGAAAGGAAAAGGAAAAAAAAGGAAAGGAAAAGGAAAGGAAAAGGAAAAAAAAAAAGAAAAAAGGAAAAGAGGGAAAAGAGGCTATGAAATGAGAGGGTAAAGAATGGAAATGGTCGGAAAAAATAAAAAGACACCGTCACGACAACAAAAGAAAAGAAGAAAAAAAAACGACCCTAAATACTTCCCCGAAGTCGCTGCTTCCGCGCCAGCCAATCGCCCAGCATATGATCCAGCTGCGTCGTAATCTCCGCCAGCTTTGCATTCTGCTCGCGGAACAGCGGCCCTGCAATCGGATGCTCCGGCCCCGCCGGCACCACATCCGACTTGTCGTACACCATGACCAGCATATCGCGCACGTCGCTGCTCGACTCAAAAAACATGCGCAGCTTGTCGTCGTTCCATGCTGTTGCACCGCTACCAACGCCACTCGCGTTGGACGCCGCGCTGGACCGCGATATCGACGTCGCCGAGTCCATGGTGGTCTGGCGCGTGCTCAGCCCGTCGTCTGTCGCGCTCATCATCTCGGGCGACGGCGACGGCGACATCGACTGGCCGTCTTGGCTGGCCGAGTCGGCCATGAGCGCCGGCGGGCCGGTGGGCGTGGCGGGCGAGTCGCCGCCGTTGACGGGCGATTCGTTGCGGCCCGGGGCAAACGCCTTGGTGGGCGTGGAGAGTGGCGCGGGCTGTGCCGACGCGTCAATCATAGGGTTCGCGGCAGCGGCGGCGGCGGCGGCGGCAGACGAGAGCGTTTCAGAATTCTGAATAATGAATTCGTCTTCGTCGGCCAAGTCCAAGTCGTCGAGTTCCATGCGTCCCTTGGCCGCGTTGGTTTGCACCGCCGCCGAGCTGGAATCGGGCTGTGACGCCGCCGCGCTTGGTGATGTTGAGATGTCCGTGTAGAGCGTCGACATGGAGAGTCGCTTGTTGGCCGTTGCTGTCGCTGCTTGTTGCTCCGGATCAATGATGCGCATCGATGATGGCGGCACATTGGACACGTCGTTGCGCGGGCCCTCGGCAACGTACTTGGGCGCGGCCGAGGGAGAGCCCGTGTCTGACACGGCCTGCTTCTGTAGCTTGCTGCCGCTGGATGTCCGTTGCGGCGTCAGCCGGCCTTCGGAAGTGGGCGAGCTCGTCTCACCATCGAATCCATCGCGATCGTGCGAGTCCATTGTGTCCATGGACCGCTTACCAAGAGACTCTTCGTCTTCGTCAATCGACTTCTTCTTGTCCTTACGCGAGAAGAACCCACGAAGCCCGCCAGCCTTCTTGTCCTTTTCCTTCTTGTCCTTCTTCTTCTTGTCGTCCTTCTTATCCGGCGATAGTTCCTTTTCGAGCTTATCGAGGCTGGGTCTCTGCCGGGATCCAGATTCTGTTGATCCACGAGACGCCGCGTTGTCGTCGCGTAGCAGGTTGGGCGTAAGAGTAATCTTCTTTGTCTCAACCGAGTCATCTTGGAAGAAGGAGTCGGTGTTGCGCACGGTGCCGTTTCTGGATCTGCTGACGCTGTCTCCTTTGCCGCCGTTGGACCCAAGAGACGCCGAGTCATCGGCGTTTTCTTCCTCCTCGGCGTCAGAGCCCTCGGCAATCTCGGTAAGCGTTGTTGGCCCGCCTCTGGCGACTCCGGATCTAGAAAGAGGCTTGGTTGCGAGCGGTTTGGTTGAAAGAGGCTTGACCTTGGCTGTCTCATCATCCATGTCCTCCTTAGCACCGTTGGTGGCAGCCGTCGTCGTCTGTTGCTGTTGCTCAGTCTCTTTTTCCTCGCGCTGCTTCTTGGCGTTGGCGCGCTGCTGGGCAAACAAAGCCTCGGCCTCGGCCTCGTCTTCTTCATCTTCCGTGTCCGAGTACTCCTTTTCGTAGTCGACAAAGGTTGGCGCCGCAAAAGCCACCGTCTTTCGTCTTCTCAAAATGCCAGCCTTGAAGCCGGTTTTGCTTCTAGTGGGTTCGGGCTGGTCGCCAAGCATGGCAGCAGAAAGCTACAGTGAGTCAGTATTGTGGCCAACATCAAGACAAGTGCCATGGCCGACATAAAAACAAGGGCTGTGGGTACACTTACATCCAAATTCCGATGCTTGTTTAAACGAGCCAAACGCTCTGTGGGAGTCTCAATGTGCTCCGCGGGAAGATAGCCTGATTGGGAAGTTAGTACAGCCGCCGTGTAACAAACTACGAGCACACAAAGAGCCCGGTAAACTGCCCCCCCCCCCCCAAAAAAAAAAAAAAAAACTTACCAATAGTGCTGTCCTTGACGACACGCACAAGCCACCAGTAACTGTTACTGTCATCTAGTAGCATCATGGGCTCGCCCTTGACGGCATTAGCCTGGCCTTCGACTGTGGCCACAAACGTGTGTAGCGCGTACACGAAATCGAAATCAATGTCCTCTAAATCATGGTGTAAGCACTCAACGCCCCAGCCTTGTACAACAATATCGGAACCTTCGTCTTCGTCGTCATCCTCTGCAAACTGATAAAAGGAAACGTCGCCTTGGTCCTCTTCAAACTGGTAAAAGAAATCATTGGCTTCGTCCATTCCAAACCCGTAAAAGGAAACATCGTCTTCGGCACTATCCGAACAGACTTCTAGTCCTTGGAAAGAATCCTCTTCTTCTTCTGCCTCAACTTGAGGCTCAGGCTCTACGGGTTGAAGCTGGGAATTCCCAGTATTGTCTTGGTCCCCATCTTCGTCCTCCTCCGGGACAGGAGAAAGCCGATGCGCACTTGCGCGCCAAGAGTAGGCGGGGACTTTGCCATTCATGCTTTGCTCCTTTTCAGCGTAAAAGCGCTCCACGTAACTGAACCGTTTCGGCTGATTGGGCATCGTGTCGTCGTCATACTGCTGATCATGTGCATCATAGTCGTCCTCGCCGTCGTCGTTTTCGGTGGATTGATCGTCGTCAGATTGGCAGTAGCCTCGATTGGCATAGTACTCGTCAAGATCTCTCCTCGCCGAGCCATCATAGTTGCTGGTTTCCTAACCAGCTTTCCGGGGTCGCAGCGGCGGGATGAGATCGTAGTGGTCGGCGCGGGCATAAAACAAGTATCCATCATAGACATCGTGATCGTCTGACTGATGGGAGCCGTCGTGGTCGCAATCGACGTCGCGGTTGCTCATTCTCGACACTGAGCGCTGCGGAAGCGGGCTGGGTGATGATGTTTTCAGGTTGATGCGGGTGGTTTCAAGGTCGTCTTCTTCGTCTTGGTTGTCTTTGTCGCGGCCGTCATATTCGTCGCCGTCGCTGTAGTGGCGCAGGTCGTTTGTGGTTGAAGCATGTGACATGGCATAATGATCAAGAGACTCCAGGCGACCTCTAGCACTTGCAAATTCACTGGAAAGAAGGCTACGGTGCGACAAAGCCTCGACGCTTATCGAGGGCTTGAGTCGGCGCCTGGTCGCCCGCTGCAACAAGCTGCGACTGGCAACAAGAGCATGGCGGAGACGGGATGTGCTGGCGGATGAAGCGAGCCTAGTCACTTTAGCCGCAACAGGGGCACACAGCGACTCCTTGGCCGATTGCAGACGGGAGCGCGGAGACAAGTAATAGTTGGCGCTGTCCGATTCGGCAGTGGAGACGTGGTGCACTTCTCGAGGGCGCTGGTGGAGAAGCACCATGGACTGGGCGACGGGGTGTTTTTCAGAGTCTAGGTGGGACAAACCATCTTCAATAGAAGGCGAGCTGGAGATGCGATCCATCATGTCGTCGTCGAGATCTTGGTCGTCGGCATTATCATGGGCCTCATCGTCGCTGTACTCGACAGTCGCGCCGTTCTGGGCGACGGCTAGCGGGTCGTCTCGCTCCATGGTCCGGCCACTGGAGTTATTGGTATCGGGGTTGGCGGCGGGAGTGGAAGAAGAGTCTGTGGACGCGACGACAGAACTTGACGTCAAGTTGCCAAGCGAAAGCGATTCCGAGAGGTCGGTAGTAAATTGCACAAGATTAGAGATGCTAAGAGCCGAGTCGGAGTCGGACCAGACAATATGAGAGTCGTATGGGGCGGGTTCTTTGGAAGCGGAAAACGCAGGAGCGGTAGAAGCAGCTGCTGAAGGCTGGAGGCTCAGCGGTCGCAATTGGGCTGAAGAAAGCGAAAGCGGCTCGACTTTCAAGGTGGCTGAAGAGAGCGACTGTGAGTGGCCGTGGGTTTTTGTGGAATGGTTTTTGGCGTCGCTAGTTTCGGTATTGGCGGCTGTTTCTGCAGGAGAATTGGCGGGTTCTATTCCGGTCAGAATAGGTGCTAAATCAACGTAACGTCACTGACTTGTTCTGTTTCTTGCTTCAGAAGTTCAGTTCAGCGCCGGTTTTGGGATTTGGGGTGTTTTGGGTTGAGGATTGTATGGGTTGTTTAAGGAGGGAAAAAAGACATGAGAAGTAGGGAAAAAGAAAATGAAAGACAAAAGAAGAGTGAAAATAAAAAAATAAAATAAAAAAAAAAGACAACCAGCGTTCAATTCAAACAACTTAAGCCGCTGGCTGAATCGGGGAACCAGGTAAACGAGCGAAGCAACAATAAAGAAGAAAAGGGAAGGGGAAATAAAATAAAGGCCAGGGATAAGAGAAGAGAGAGAAGAAAAAAAAAAGAAAAAAAAAAAGAAAAAAAAAGAAAAAAAAAAGAAAAAAAAAAAGAAGAAAAAAAAGTGACCAGTTAAGTCGGTGTTTTTAGTGCTCAAGATTAGGCCGGAAAGAAGCACTGTGAAGACTTTTCCTAAAAGGTTCTTTGTCCATTGTTGTCTACTCTACGAAAAAGAAGCAGCCAAATGATAATAATAACAAAAAGAAACCTTCACAAACCAAAAGAAGCATCATGGAAAATTAGAATGGCAGGGGAAAATGAGGCAGTTCAGGAGTTTTTTTTTTACTGGTTTACTGGCTAGCCTTGCTGCTGCGTACTGTACTGGACAGGGTCGGGCCAAGCCAAGCCAAGCAAACTTTCCTTTCACTAATAAGGCTTTGGCTTTTGGGGCCGTTCCAGGATAGGCAAGGGTAGACCCGCTATAGCAGCCAGGCCCTGTAAAATTACAGAAGAAACGGGTTGACAGGCTGGCTCTTTGCTTGGTTTGTTTGGTCTAGGCCAGCGCGTTTAGTGCTTACTTGCACGGGTACGTTTGCGTGGCATAGCATACTTGGCATACTTAGCATACTTAGTACTATAGTATAGCATGGTATACTTAAGTACTTAGTATAGCATAGCATGCATGGCATACTTACTTAAGTACTTAGTATAGCATAGCATGCATGGCATACTTACTTAAGTACTTAGTATAGCATAGCATGGCATACTTACTTAAGTACTTAGTATAGCATAGCATGGCATGGCATGGCAAAGATCTAACCTGGACCTGCAGCATGAGAAGGCTCCAAGGATCAATGCTGGGGGGAGGAGGAAGCAGCGAAGGAGGGAGGACAGCGATGGAGGAAGACAGACAGCCGGAGACCTCTTGGTACAGGCCAAAGCTTCCGAATCACAAGCCAGCCTGGGGCTTGATCTATTTGTAGAGATTGAACTTTTGTTTCACTTTTTTTGTTGCTTGCTTTGGGGCCAACTTTGACCGGTAGTCAAGACAGGATTTGATTCTCAAGACAAAGGACGATGGCTTTTTTGCCCCATCAAGTTCAATTACCGGTTCCTCATCATGGACTTGTTTGCGCCTAACAAGTTGGAAGGATGCGTCTGTAGCGCCGAAGGCCGTCTTTTTTTTTTTTTTTTTTTTTTTTTTTTTTTTTTTTTTTTTTTTTTTTTTTTTCTCTTTTCTATTTGTGCCTGTCTGGCTGGTCCTCTTCAAAAAGCGTGTAATTGGTCGTTTTCGCTTCACCAAAACATGCATAAAGAGGACTAAGCAAACAGGGGTTTGGTTTGGTTTGGTTTGGTTTGGTTTGGTTTGGTTTGGTTTGGTTTAGTTTGGGGTGGCAACAAAAACAGACAAACACCGGGGGAAATTGGATTTGGGGCCAGTCAAAGCCAAGAGCAGAAAGTAAAAGGGAAACAAAGATTGCAAAGTTGATGTTTGACAGATGCACGCCGGTGGAGTTTGAGCAGCAAAGCAATTAACGCGACAGAAGCGCAGGCGCAGCGCAAAAGACGGCGGCGGTATGAAATATCTTGTACTGTAGCATTGGAAGATTGCCAACTGGTGCATATCAAATAATTCCTTGTCCCAAAGGGATGAGTTCCAGTAGAAACAAAACAAAACAAAGCAAAACAAAAGAAAAGAAAAGAAAAGAAAGCAAAAGGTAAAAAGAAAATAAAAAAAACATACCCGTCGTAACGATCTGTATTTTTGTCATTTTTATTACTGTGCCGCGCTTTACTGGTCGTTTCGGTGGCCGGGTTTGATTGATAAGAATAACTTGGGAGCAAAGATAAAGCCGGGCAAACAGCAAAGAAAAAAAGAATAATAAAAATAAAGCGACACGTCGAGGTTCTTTTGCGCCAACGTTATGCGAGATTCTTTTTATTCGAAAGTAGTGCTTTCTGTTAAGCTCGAGAGCCGCGATAATTTAGTTGTCGTCAAGTCGTGTGTACTTAGTTAAGTAATTTGATAGCGTGTAATGTAATAGTCGTATAAGTAAATGGCCTGGCTGGGAAATAAGAGACAACAGGAAGCCTACTGCGGGGTGATCAGACCAGTTAGTTGAAGGTTTTTTTTTGGTGATGTTATAAGAAGCGCTGAGTGTTTTTTTTTTTTTTTTTTTTTTGTATATGGATGAAACCATTGCATCGACGGAACATTTCCACCAGCACAAGAAACGATTAGAATTGGGTTAGGCCGAGCCGCCCATCCATCAAATAAAATAAACCTTTAATCCGTAGGCTTGTCAGACTTACAAAAATCGAGTTGTGTTTTTTTTTTTTTTTCTTTTTTGGCTTTTGGCTTCAAGACAAGCAAACAACGCCAAAAGACAAGAGACAGAACAAGTCTTTGATGCAAAAGTCGTGTGTCGTAATAATTGTATATTTCTTTTTTTTTTTTCGTGACGTTTTTTTGAGTCGGAGAATTTCGTTAAATTCGTGCGAGATAATAAATGTTGATGGTGCCGGGTTTGATGATGGATGATCTTTTCTTTTCTTTGGGAGCTAAAATAAACCCGGAACGAAAGAGAAAAAAAAAAGAAGAAAAAAAGAAAAAAAAAAGAGAAAAGAAAAGAAAAAGAGAAAAAAAAAAAAAAGCGGCCAGGCCGATTGTTCTTGACCCGTCTAAAGGCTAACACAACATAAAAAAGAATAAACAGTAATGGAATATCAAAGAACTCGGTGTGTCGCTGGAATGGAAGAAGAGTCAAAGCTGGAAAACAGAAAAAAGGTGCCAGGGTTAAAAAGGGTCGTGATGCGTTTGTTAGTGAAAAAGAAATTGTGCAATGGCGAATGAAAAAAATGAAAACTACAAAGGAAAGAAGGAAAGAAGGAAAGAAAAAAGAAAGAAAGAACGAAGAACACCCGTGATATTTACAAGTCCCCTCGAGAACCACAACAGAATGCAAGACGCAGAGACCCGTGATTTTTTTTTTTTTGGTTTGGTTCATGTGGTTACACTCATCCCAACTTCACCCTTTTGGCAAGTTCTGTTCTTGCTATCAAAAAAAAATCTCGCAAAAGCCGTAAACGACAAGTGAATTGATCTCGATGCGACGTTGTACTACTACTACAGTGTAGGTAGCAAGTACTTGGTCTCTATAGAAGCCTTGATTAACTATAACCTCTAGAAGCCTTGATTAACTATAACCTCTATAAGCCTTGATTAACCATAACCTCTCGAAGCCTTGATTAACTATAACCTCTATAAGCCTTGATTAACCATAACCTCTATAAGCCTTGATTAACTATAACCTCTAGAAGCCTTGATTAACTATAACCTCTAGAAGCCTTGATTAACTATAACCTCTATACAAAGCCATTCAGCCAAAGGAGCAAATACCGAGCTTCAACTGGCATTCAGATTTGCCCCTTGTACTCAAAGTAAAAAGCCCGTCTTCCCTTCCCTGCAACCCTTTTAGCAGGAGTTATTAAACAAAAGTTATGCAGAGTCGTATTTTCAGGGGGGAATAAAAAAAGCCAGTGAGATTCGCTTCCCTTGATTTCATCTCCAACTTATTCAGTCGGCTTTTTTTTTTTTTAATCTAATCAAGCCGTGGTTCGCATTATGCATTTACATTTGCATCAAACTTTTACCCACTTATATCATTTTCTGCAGCACAGTTGTTTCTAGTACTGCTGTGTTGCTTCTTTTATAGTTGTAGTAAAACAATAATTGATTTGGTTGGTCCGTTCTGTGGCCCGTTGTTGAAGTCTCAATTTTGTTGGTTTTACCACCAAGCAAGTCAAAGAACACGAAGCATCGTAAAATTAGTAGTAAGAGCAAAGCCAACAAAAGTAAAGCAAGCAGAAACAAAAGCCAACAATAAAGGTAAAGCAAGCAAAAACTCATAACGCCCTCTCTATCCCATAAACAATATCCAAGAAACCATCATCTAGTCATCCATCCCTCTAGTTGTACCTAGTTGTACAGAGCAGTCTGCTTCTTCATGCTATTATAAGTTAGTACAGATTCATACACATAAAGGCAGCATAAAAACTTACAAATCAAAAAAGGCAAACTGATCCGGTGAGCTGCCATACTGGTACACAAACCGACTGGCCAGATAACTGCCAAAAATCGCCCGCACATAGTTGTCGGGCACGCGCTGGATAATCGTGTCTAGGCCAATCTTTTCCTGCAGCAGCTTCGGCAGCGCCTGCGACAACACGCCGCGCCGCGTCTTCTCGTCGGCCCACAGATCCGAGTGCTGCAGCTGCTCGTCCAGCGTAGTAATCGCCACCGACAGCTTGTCCGACAGAATGCTGCGCGCCACGCCCGTATGGTCGTGCTCACGCCACAGCGCCTCAAACTCAAGCTGAGCATTGTCGCAAATCTTGGCCTGCACCTCCTTGACGTAGTCCTTGTAGAACTGGGGCGCCTCGCCAGTCGTAGCGTCCACGCACATGTGCTGCTGGAAGGCCTCGTCGTCAAACGACAGCGCCGCCAGAACCTCCATAGACGACGACGTCACACCGCCCTTGTTGGTGCTGGCGTCCTTGAACAGGATACAGCCAGCCTCTTCCAGACGCAGCTTGGCGTCCTGTGAGATGAACAGGTTGGCACCCTCGACAATGTACGGCACCGTGGTGCGCCCTTCGCAAATCAGCTTGTTGACCGACAGCAGGTCAATCGACTCGGGTCGGCCGCCGCACGGCACAAACATGTCGGTAAAATCCGTCTGGCGCAGGTGGTACGTGTTACGGAAGGCCGTGCCGTTGGCCACCAGCTCGCCCGACGGCAGCGTAATGTTGGAGTCGTCGCACAGCACACGGTAGCCGGCCGGCGAAAGCTTGCTCAGGTCAAACTCGCTAATCATCGACCGGGCCTGTGCCAGACGCACCAACTCGTCACGATCGAGGCCATTGGGGTCAACCAAGACACCCGAGCCGTCGACAACCGACGTGTACTTTTCGTTGCCCAGCAGAATCTCGTTGCTGCCCAGGTCACCGTCAGGACCACCCGTCTGCATCTTGCGCACCGTCGACGGGTCCAGGCTCAGTTTGCGGTAGATGCCCTTGATGTACTCGCGCACCGACAGCGTCGTCATGCCGTAGCGGTCGTGCGGGATGCCGCCCAGACGCGGCGACTTGCCCGTAAAGAACGACTTCCACCACGGCGCACCACGCGCACGCGCATGCTCAGTGGCCCAGTTAACTAGGTCGGCAGTGTTCTCGTCAGGGCCCATAAACAGAATCTCCTGTTTGCCGTACAGGTCGACAATTGGGTTCTTGATGCCGGGTGTCTGAGCCGGCAGCAGCAGATCCAGAATGGCGTCAATGTACTTTTCAAACGCCTCGCGCGCCTTGTCCTGCGACCGCGCGTCCAGCAGAATTACGCCCTTGGATCCGCCCTCGGGAATGTCCTTGTTCTTGCGCTGCTGCGTGCTAGCCAGGCCGTAGTTCTCGTCAAACAGGTTGCGCGCATTAATGGAATACGCCTCCTTGCTGCGCGACTTGACAATGCGGATACCGCCGCGGGCAATGTCCTTGAAGCGCAGGTGGAAGCCGCGAGACTCGCCCGAAATCACTAAAAACATGCCGTACAGCGGCTTGGGGTACTCCGTCTTGGGCAGGAACGACGGGTCCAGGCGGAAAGACAGTGCCACCTTGGTGGGAGTAAAGAAGTTGGTCTTGAGGATGGCGTTGTTGAAGATGCGGAACGACGTAAACACCATTTCCTCGTGCTCATTGGCCACCGACGACCCAATAAAGTCCTTGAGCCGCGCGTCCGACATGACCTCGACGGCCGGCGTCGGCGCCACTGTATGCTTCTCGTAGCCCGGGCCAACCGACAGGTGCAGGCTGGCAAACGACGCGTACAGCGCGCGAACCAGTTCGGGGTACGACTTGATAATCTCCAGAATGTAGTCGGGCGTAAACGTCTCGGTGCGCAGACGGCGCTTCAGCTTGCTCAGCAGGGCCGCGTGGGCATTGTTGTCAATGTCCAGCAGCTGCTCCAGTGACGCGTACTCGGGGCCCAGGCGGTTGAGGAAGTGCTGCACAAACACCCACACACAGTGGCCATAAATAGCCTCCTGCAGACTCAGTTGGCCGGCAGCCACAACGGCCTGCAGCTTGTTCTGCGGCATGCAGTACAGCAGCGAAATCTCCTTGGTGATCTGGTGGATCGACTGTTCAATCGACAGAAACTCGCCCTGCAGGTTCATGGCCGGCCGCAGGTACAGCGACATGACTGTGATGCCGTTGGAAAACTGCTCCACGTACTTGCGCGACGACGTCACGCCATAGTAGTGGTACAGGTCGCTGAGCGCCGAGAAGATGCCGCGGGCCGTGCGCGACCGGAACGCCACCACCAGCCGCTTCTCGGCCATGCCCTCGACGTCAAACACCTCAATGACGGGTCCGGTCCGCGACACGGCCAGCTCAATGATTTCCTGGTAGATCTGCTTGGTGTTGACCGTTGCCTTTTGCAGGAACCCATGGTCAGCAATCACCTCCAAGCGCGTCTCCGTCGGGTCCGTCTCCTCGGGCCGCTGCTTGAACAGGCACTGGTACACAAAGTAGCAGCGCAGCGTAGCCTTGGAGTTGGGGCTGGCCCCGAGCACGCCGGGCGACCGGAACGTCTCGACACGGAACTTGGCTGGGCTGCTGCTGTCCAGGTACTTGGCCTCCAGGCGCTCCTCGTAGCGCGGGCCTTCCATGATGCTGACACCGGGCTCGCTGGTGTCAATGTAGATGGCGTGGTCGCCGTTCTCCATGTCCAGGCGAATCTCCTCGCGGCGATCGTGGCGCGACATGGACGCCACCTTGGCGGCATACAGCGAGGTGATGTGGTTGGCAATAATGGCCGGCGACTCAATCTTGAAGTAGCCATCGTCAATGCCCAGGTCGTTGTAGAACCAGGTAATCTGGGCGTCAATGGTGTCGGAGGGGATCATGGCAGCCTTGGCAATGATGTCCTTGACTAGAAGGGGTTAGAAACGGATCCTAGGCTTGGCTTGGAGTAGCTACTAGGACTTACCCTCTGTCATCTGCTCAGCCTTTCCCTGAAAGGCCTCGGCCACATAGCCAACCGTAGCTGAACGCAGAGTGCGGTGGCCGTTGCCGTTGAGGCGCGCGGCCAATGGCATTGCCAGATGGGCCGGCTGCGGTGACGGGCCCTTGGGAAGAGCGCGGGGAGGAACAATGTCCGCCATGGTTGGTGACTGGGTCAGGTCACGTAGATCTGAAAGACTGCTGGACGGGGCCATGTCAGTGGTGTTTAGGCTGAGGGCTAGCATTGGTGTAGGTGATGAGGATGGGCGATGATTAGGGTATAAGAGCACAGCTCTAGAAAGAAACAAAAGAACACAGTAAAAACGGGAAGACAAAACGAAAGCGGCAAGACAAAACGAAAACGAGAAGACGGAAATAGGTAAAAGAGTCTATAAAGAACAAAGAAGATGCATGTCAAAAAGGCAAAGAGAGGATGAGCCTGGAAAGAGACAACAGAAGGACCAAAGCAAAGCAAACAGCAGAGCAGTCGAGGGTTTTATATGCCGAATCGAGACGGTCGATATCAAGTCAGAGAGAATGTTATCTCGTCTCGTCTGGGCGTCAACCCAATCCAGCCTTGATATCGACACCCCCTTTTGTGAGCACCAGCCAAAAAAAAAAAAAGACCGGCAGAGAAAGAAAAAAGAAGAAAAAAGGGACGAGTGAAGGGGGCACAACATGAAGAATATCAGAGTAGGGTTGGGTTTAATGTAGACAGGTCGTTATCAGGCCAAAGATGGGTGAATAGAAGACAGCAGAGAACGATTGGATACACTATATCCCATGTGGCTCACCGCTGTAGTTCAGCTGCTTTGCTCTTCCTGGTGTAGCACGCACTCTGTAAGTGGTCTACCACTATAATAGAGCAGACCCAAAACAGAAGAAGAAGCGAAACCCCGGTTCTTGATAAGGACAAGACAATGCAAATGGATTCAACAAAACAGGGGCCGATAAAAGAATTATTCAATAAAGCGCGAGGCTGAGATGAAGAAAAAGCGTACCTGAACAACTTATTGGGTTTGGGTTCAAATCTAGAACAAGACAGACAGAATGCCGGAGGAGTGCAAGAAAGGAATCAATCGAGCAAAAAGAGTGGCGATAGGCGAAAGCAACGAGCAGAAATAAGACTGGGATTTGTTAGTTGGGAGGATCAACAAGAACCGGCCAGAAAGAAAATAGCAGAGAGAATTTCAGAGAGGAAAAGAAAAGAGCAGAGAGAATTTAAGAGGGGAAAGAAAAGAGCGAGGCTGATGACAGAAACGACCGTTGTTACCGATAACAACCAGAGGCAAGAGCGTCATCTACCAGAAGAAGGAGCAACTGTGCCCGTTTGCCTTGCCTTTTTGCTCGATCCGAAAGGAAAGTGCGAACGGAGAAGGTGCTGCTTCTGCCCTTCTGATCAGGATTGATAAGCCACCAACTGTCCTCTGGGAGTTTTATAAAAAAAATAAAAAATAAACAGCCATGACGTAACAAACGCCGCAGACAAGCCCATTCATGATAATGGCTGGCTAGCTGGCTTGGTACAAATCCCAAGGGGCTCAGCCAGTCCGTATAAACAAGGCTGTGCGTGCGTGCGTGCGTGCGGGCGGGCGGCAGACGGAAGGCCAAGTGCTATAAGCTTAAGCGGAAACAACCCAGCTAATCTGCCAACCAATCTGCCCTGTATTCTGTCGTGTTGCGGCTTTCTTTCCTTATTTCTTATCTCTGACCCCTGGCTCGTGTTGCTTTTCATAGAAACAGCCCACTAACCACTTGGCGCCCTCCCGTTTTTTGGTGCTTTTCTTCGGCTGAAGGGGAGACGACAAAGCAAGATATCGTACAATTCTAGCCTTGACGACCCGGTCATATTTTCTGCCTAGCAAAAAATAACATAAAAAGACCAGTAGAAAAGACAAAAAGTGAAGGGGCGGGCTCGCTATCAGTGCAAAGGGGGCAGAAAGGAGGGGGGGGAAAATGAAAAAGAAATATAAAAATAAAAAATAAAGAAAAAAGTGACACAATCCAGCCAGGGCTTGTCAGCCCAAAGGTTCCAATGTTACTAGATTCGGAATCTTGATATAATAATAGCACTTTGCCTGAAAAAGAAAAAAAAAGCGATATCAAAAGAGGACTACTCTCGATGTGAAGCAAGGGGGCCAATTGAAGAGGAATAAACAACAGCAAAAAAAAAAAAAAAAAAAAAAAAAAGGGAGAGAAACAACCAGGAGAGCGAGGGCGGTCAATATAGTCAGACAGACAACTCACGCTGTGCTGCTGTTCTGTGCTGATTTATGTGGTGATGGCTGATAAGCCGGCCACTTTTGTTGGCGGGTTGGTTCGTTTGCTCGATTTGATTGGGTGCCCACAATAAAAGCGCCACACGTCAACGTCAAACCGGGCTTTCTTCTTCTTTCCATGTTGCACTTTCCACAGACAATTGAGCTTCCAGGCGTGTGTTTTTTTTTTTTTCTTCCTCGCTTTCCCTGGCGGTACATATGCAATTGCACGGGAGGAGAAAAGGACAAGGCCAAAGTAGGCAAGCAAGAAAGGTAAACACACAAGCTGGGAAACAGCAAACGCCGGGAAAAAAAAAAGAGCCACAAAAAGATACACGTGGGTAGATAGAAGCAACAGCACACAAGCCAAAACGGCATTCGGGCGTTCTAGATTTGTTCGTTTTTCTTCTTACTGAGTGTGCAGCTGCAGTGACAAGCAGTAAGACAAGAAGAGCAACCAAAAGAAGGGGCGGCCGATGCTGACAGCTACTGCTAGATAAAAAGGGCCAATACAATACATCCGTATACAGATGTGTGGCCTCTGCAATATCACCAGCAAAAGCATGCTCATGTATCGTGATGGCGAGGGGAGTGAGAGTGCAAGGACAAGGAAACATTGTGTGATAAAGGGACCATCCAAATGATTTGTCGTGCGTAACATACCTGGTTTTAGAAAGATAGTGAAAAAGGGTACGGCGTGTGAGGCTGTACAAAGATAGAGCAGCGGATAATATGACAGCAATGCCAACAAAAAGGGAAGAATGAGACAAGCAGATCAGATGGATACGCTGCTCGATAAAGAAGTAGATTCAGTCTTTGGCCAAGAGGCAAAAGTTGAAGACTGAAGAAAGAAAAAGAAGTTGGTGATATGGAACAGTCAAGACGGTATTTAGAAGCAAGGGGCCACGTTCCTTTTTGTAGTTCTCCCTCACTAAGCGTTGTTCCCTAGCGTTTGATAAGTGAGGTTTTGGGCGTTATTGGGCTTGTTTCTGGGTGTAAGTTCATTCGTGATGCTTAGTGTTTTTTTTTGGAGGGGGCTTAGGAAAGAAGCGGGTTTAGACAAGATGTAAATTACGATTGTTTATTGATTGGAGAAGATTGGCACGTACTGCGTATTAGTTAGAAAACGAGCACAAAAGGAGCGGATATCACTGGCAAAAACAACAAATCGAAAAAATAGAATAAATTAACAACCCCCCCCCCCCCTCATAATCTCATAATGAAGATCCCGGGTAGAAAAGATACCTGCGGATTGTAAGCTACCCAACTAACAAAGAAAGAAAAAGAAAGGCTGTTGTTTCGTAACAGGATCCCTTACCAGCGAGGCGTAGGCCAATAGTTGGGAACCATTGAAACAGGGAAAGCATTCTGGAGCAGCTGGAATATTGGAAAAAGCTTCCTTGAACTTATCTTGTAGTATTATCTTGGTGAAAAAAAAAAAGCTTCAGATTACTGCCGTATACATGTACGTATTTGGAGGTGTAAACGATCTCTCTCATTGCTGAGATAAAAACAAGTGAAGCATCGCTCGTTTTCTAATTTGTTTGTGCCGCCTTTGTTTTACCAGACAGCCTTTACTATTTTAGTTTTCTTTTCTTTTTTTGTTTTTTTTTCTTCTTTTTCTCTTCACAAATGGTCGTCCAAAAGTATCAGCGCCTTTTTTCTTCACAAACGCTCGCCCAAAATATCGGCGCCTTTTTCCCAAGTCTTACACGAACCACAAGGTACGCCAAAAGTACCTGTCTCCAGGCTGGGTTGATCCCCTGACCACAAAGTACCTCCAATGTCACTTTTTCTAATATTATCTATATTTTATCGGCCTGTGCTTCCATTAAAAAGAGTCTGGACGTTTGAAATTTTTCACTTTGCGGGCGCAGAGCTTCTTCGGGTTTTCTTGATGGCTTCACCGCTGGACCGGGGTTTACAGAGTTTTTTTTTTTTTATATAGATATCAATTACTGCCCTTTTATGGGCTCTTTTATCTCTGAGTTTTCACGGGCTCCCAAAATAGGAAAGTTAAATTGTTTTGTTGATATCATTCAGTGGAGGCAGTTTTTTTTTATTTCTTTTTTTGTTTTTCTTTATTTTTTCGCTTCATTTCGTTTCTATTTATTCCGCAAGGTCATGTGGTTTTTATTGTTCATAACCCTTTGCTTTAGTCACGAATATTTCCCTTTGTCATTAATTGACTCTTCTTATTCAGGAGCGATCTGGCTCTCCAAAGCAATTGCATCACAAGATTCCGTCACAAGACGTTCTTTCCTTGCCCTTGAAGAGACTCGGCCACCGTTCTTTCGCTTCTTGATTCATGCTCTCCAACTTGCTGTGAAAAGTTTTTCGTTCCTGCCTTGCTGTATTATCACGATTTACTTAGTACCACCACCAGCTAATCAGGCGCACCCCCCCCCCCCCGGCCGGTTGTCACTCCGGCTCTCGAGCTTAGGAATTCTTTTCCGTGTCGTTGTCGTGTAGTTGGAATCCGGGTTGCTATCTTCGTTATTGTTTGACAGGCCGACTTTGCCCTTTCGGTGGGTAGGGTCTTTGCTTGGCATAGTCTATTTAATTGCTAGCTGTATTCCTTTGTTATCTTGCTTCTCCCCCCCCCACCAGAAAAAGAAAGATCTAGGCAAGGCCAAGGGACCCGCCCAGAGGATCACAGGAGAGCAAATCACAGCCGGCCATGCAGAGCGTGTTACCATGTCGAATGCAGTAAAGAGTTCAAAGGAGCTGGAGCCGTGGCCACTTGGAAGCCGAGCCGTGATGGTATACGCCGCAGGGCAGGACAGGGCAGGACAGGACAGGACAGGACAGGACAGGACAGCGCTAGAAAACAAGAGAAGCAGCGGGTCTGATAAACAACAGAATAAAACAACAGCACGAAACTGTTGGCGATATCAGGAAAGGGGATCATTGTGTCTGTAGTATGCGAGGTACTTTATAGTACTTGTCCTCCCAAGTTATATGAGCCTAAAGAGAAGTATTGCAAAGTACCACTGTATACAGATTTACATCACCATGATCGCCGGCAAAAGAAACAAAATGCACAGCTCAAACCCAGTTCAGCTGTTGAAACCGGCCGACCACCGCCTCTTCAGCCTTGCTCCAGTGGTTCGAACCAAAAAGGTACATTTGGCTATAGTGTCTCTACGAAATAGAGTGTGCAACTGAGGTATCACAGAGGTTTTTTTTTTTTTTTAGAAATTACAGTAGACAAAGAAAACAAAAAAAAAAAAAAATACAGGGGGACGCATTTCGGAGAGGAAAGCCGAGATATCTAATCCGTACGGGAAGGCGGGAGACAAGTGCCGATTTTCGTTTTCCTGGTAATTTTCAGCCTCTTTGATATGGATTTTAAAAGGGGACTTATATGGCAAGTGAGGAGAAAAAAAAAGAAAGAAAAAAAGAAAAAAAAAGAAAAAAAAAGAAAAAAAAGAAAAGAAAAAGGAAAAAAAACAATTGCCGACATGGAACAAACTACAAGCAGGATTTAAAGCTTCTTTATCTTTCGTCTGGGCCTTTTTTTTTTTGCGTTTGTTGGGCGGCATATATGGCCAATGTAACTTGGTATGCTTACACACGGCTCAATATTTTGTTGCGGTAAATTAAGTAAGAATAATGCGTGATGGGTACGGAGTATGAGCAGAAATTGAAAAGAAACGAGAAGCAAAAAAAAAAAAAGAAAAAAAAAAAAAAAAAAAAAAAAGATAACAGCGTTCGACAAGCCATGGTTTAGACAAGCCATAGCCTCTCTTGCAGCGTCGTAGCTTGGCTATTGTCTGCTTCTATCCTACAAGCACGGCATCTTCTTTTATCAACTTCAACTTTCCTCCTTCTTCTTTGAATCCGTCGTTCTTGCTTCCTCTTCGTTCCCCTGCATCTCTGGCCCCAAACCCGCTCACCCGTCCAATTCGCTTTCTTCGTTCACTTACACGCATTTTTCTTCTATCGGTGCTCTTCTCCGACTAAGCCAACCGCCGCCTAACAAGTCCTAGAGTTATACTAATTGGTTCCTGGGAAGGACTTGGCGGCTGAGTGAGTCCTTCCCAGGAACCGGGCCGGGTGACAATGCTAAGCAAACCCTACTGATACGCGACCGTTAGGGTCCAGGTACAGCCCTTCTACAGCGCTTCTAGACCCTTTCCTTGTCTGTACATTAACAAAGTCCAAGTAAGTTGGAGAAAGAAAGCACAGCCATGTTATTTTCTTAGTCACAAAATATGAGCAAGCTGTCACGATGGCAGACCACATGATCACCACCCAAGACCCTCTTTTTGCTTTTTTCTTCACTTGTTTTATTGTCAGTTGTAGAACTTGGCTTCCGGGATCATCGTCTAAGCCGATCCCGACTTTGCTTT
The DNA here is from genome assembly GCA_001513885.1 of Thielaviopsis musarum. Lineage (NCBI taxonomy): Eukaryota > Fungi > Ascomycota > Sordariomycetes > Microascales > Ceratocystidaceae > Thielaviopsis > Thielaviopsis musarum. The sequence goes on from LKBB01000105.1 coordinate 64,240, forward strand.
CCCTAGTTTTTTTTTTTTTTTCCCTCCATTTCTATTATTCACAAATCGCGAAATCTCCAAGTTCTCCAGCTTCTTTGACTAATATATGCGTTCCTGGATCGACCAGTCGCAGACCTCATGACTTCATCACAGCGACATTTCGAATTTCTGTTACCCCCTAATTACTTGATTGTGCAGCACCAAGACCTTTTGAATTCTTGTTTATTGGCTTGGGAACGGAGTCTTGGAGCTGTTAAGCTTGGTTTCTGGGGTAGTTAATAGAAGTTGGTAATTGGTAATACTATCGGGAGCTTGCCGGGCTTAGGGTTCCATTCCAGGTCAGTATCCCGCTGTCTGGATTACGTAGGAGAATCTGTACAACCTATATCCCGAACCCGTCACGCGGCCACTTCTCCGATTTGTCATATGTGGCTTTGATTGCTGTCTTGATCGTCGGCCGTAAATAGGGAGACGATGTATCTCCAACCAGTTCAACAAAAAATAATTCCACCATGGAAATAATTTTGCCAAGAAAGCAAGAGGAAAAAAAAAAAAAAAAAAAAAAAAAAAAAAAAAAAAAAAAAACGTGCTTGGGCTTGGCTAGCTACATATGCAATACATGAATATATGGCTCAGGGACCAGCAGAAAGTCGGCTAAAACCCGCGAGGCTTGTGGCTATGGGTGTCAGCCCGCGTAAAGAATGGGCTGGACAGACAAGCAATTGCCGCCCCGAAACAGAAAAGCTGAGACGGCGTTTGTACGAAGTAGTAGTAGTAGTATACTTAAGTGCACTATTGAACGGAAGCTGTGCAAATCCAATCCAATCCTCCCGTGAATGCAAGGTAGGAGATCAAAACTCTGCAGCCACTTTGCTATGCAGAGCTTAACGAGATTGTCAGTCAGTGTAGACGTGTACGTAGTACTCCTACAGCTAATACCGTACTACTCCGTACAGACTTCTGGTACAGCGGACTTGTGTGTTTTGTGTGGCTTGGAGAAGAGCGCTGTTGAGAAAAGGCACTGTGTTATTCTCCGTGAAGGTGCATGTACTCCGTATGGAGTAGTACTTTGTGCTTCCGGATGAACAGGACATGCAGATACATTAATTACTCCGTACAACAGCCAGCAACAAAAAGCATCGCCAGCAAACGCAGGGCCGTTGGAGATTTGCCTCACCGCTTTGTGATGTATTTGCACTAAGGCGCTGGCGTTTGTAGTAATGACGACACCTGAAGCAAGAGTGGTGCAAGTCGAGGCGGTAATTCATGTTCTTTGAATGAATATTTGCAAGTACAGTTACTTTATGGAACACGGTGTACTTACATGTAGAGTACTAACAGTGGTAGTAGTGGCCGCTACAGGAAGTCCATGCCGAGCTGCAGAGTACGGAGTAGATTGCCCTCCAACTCAGGCTCCCTGATCCAACGTCAGATCTTTCAGGGGTTCTTTCTGTCTTGAGCTGCCACGGGCGTTCGGCTATTAAGTGAAGGCGAATCCAATCCAGCATTCTGCCGTCTTGTGTGCAGTTTAATACGAATAGCACAAATAGCACGCAATATCACACCTTGCTTTATTTATTGTCCTCCCTCCAAGTGCAACGAAAGTTTATGTAAAAATTACTTTAGAAAAATACTTTGGAAAAAAAAAATAAAAAAATTTCATTGCAGGTGATCACATTCTCCAACTTTGGGAGGGAAAAGCAACAGGTGTTTTTTTTTCATTTTTTTTTTCACGGTATATTTATTTACCAATACAAAATGAGCAATCACAGGGTTAACATGGCGTAGGGTTACATGGTTTACGTCATTGCGGCTGACGAGGAAGCTCGGGAAGCAGCGGCAAACAAGCGGAGAAAAAAAAAAAAATCAATGAACACTGAAGTAGTAGCTGTGGATTACTTGTAGATAAACAGGGCGCCAAAATAATCAGCTGGAATAATAGACTGATTGATAGCAAAAGATCTTGAGCAGAAGCGGAAGGTGCGTCGGTGGAGCTTATAGGATATTTCTTTTTCTTTTTCTTTTATACTCTCTTTTTTTTTTACTGTAAATAATTCTTCTAGTCGAAAGTGGAAACTGCGCCCCCGCTGGAAGTTGCCGCCGCTTTGGGAAGAAAAAGTGAAAAGTGGGTATTACTCATATCTTGAGAAAGTACAGCTAACTCTGTTTTGGCTAAGTGAAGCTTTGGCGTTTTGGATTTTTAGTGTGTTGAATATGATATATGAAGCTAGTGCGAATTAGAATTTCAATTTTCTGGATACTCTACAGAATCGGAATTTCAATATTCTGCATACTCTACATAATCTCTCACAATCCCCCCCCCC